>JAXRJS010000065.1:0-280000 GCA_037127375.1 Dione juno
TAGTGAGGACCCCTGAGTGTGCCGAGATAATGTTGGCCAACATTCGCTGCCGTATAAAAGAACCGATCGGATAATGCTCTTGTATATCAGTCCCTTGAGCTTGGGCGGTATTCTGCTATCACAGACTACACCATTGACCTCCTGCCATTTGGCCCAGGCAGCGTTTGTACGAGCATGGATGTCGTGGTCGATGCCTCCAGACTCATGCATAACGGTTCCAAGGTACCTGAACTTCTCCGACTTAACGGCTGGCTCAGGCCCGATATGGATGGTGCTCGAGTCCGGGTTCCCGCAAGCCATGTACTCGGTCTGTTTGTTATATTGCTATCAGTCCTCGGAAATATATAGGCTATCATTTATTTTGATTAAATTTACTTCATATATAATAAATATATTACATGTATAATATGTTCAGCCCGTTTAGTCAAGGTTCTATATTTTTTTCCTATGGCGTCATTAACATATAGCATTTATCGATAAGAGAACTATCCAACACATACTATGCAGTAAATAATTTAACAATTTGAATCAGATTAGCGTGATCAACCAAATTTAGCTAATGTAGATAAATAGTCCAAGCAAAGTGGCGGCCGATAACGAGTTGAAAATAAAATTAGAAAGGAAACTAAATAATATTATATCTTATAACATTTAATCTTATAATAATACGTAGGTACAAATTAAAACATACATCAAGTTAAAACTACATATTAATTGATTATTACTGGTACTGTGAATATTAGGTGTACAAAATATCCTTTGGCAATTAGTTCAACTTAAAATTAAAATGTCAATAGCTTCTATTGTTTTGCAGGCGCCTCCTTGAAGAGAGAGAGGAAGGTCCTCTTTTACTTTACTTTTTGTTTTTCAGCCTCTGTTTAAACATTTTGCATTCATCTGCACATTTCCTTGTGATAATACCCCTGAAAAAAATAATACATATCAAAATTAATCGTATAGTACGTATACTAGATAGTACTTAAATTGAAGTCTAAAGTGAGTCAGTAACCGCGATAGTTATGTGTTCATGCTCTATTCCGCATAAAGTCAGAGGTACGTGTATGCTCTATATATATAAAAAGCAAACCTAACTGACTGACTTATATATATCAACGCACAGCCAAAACTACTGTACCTAGAAACGTCAAATTTGGTACAAGAGTTCCTTTCATGATGTTTCAATTTCATTTGTATGTAATTTATAGACTTAGAAGTATGAAAATAGCTATATAAGTTTTGAATCACACATAAAAATGATCTGTGTAGGCTAATTTGCCAAATTCTCGTCAAAGGGTATAATATTATGAATAAATATTGTAACACCACTATGTATCTTATATATCTTTACAAACAATATTAATTTAATACTTCTTAAAAACCTGTCTACAGGATTATTTTTGATTGTAATCATTAATTGTAGTAATTGTATTACTTAAATGTAGATCTATTAAGAAAAATAGTACAAACTTATTTTTAGTTTCACTTACCTCACTAAATTTTCTTTGACTTTAAATTTCGTAGTTATTTCTATAATAATGTCCGAGACGATCTTAGGGTCAAGACACATTTTTGCGGGCTTGTCTTGGAACGCAGGTCAACGTTTTCCAGTCAGCGAGTGAGTTGTAATTTTCTGTAGACGGACATGGATCGTTTTTAAGAGTAGAAAGAGTAAAAAGTATTTTCAAAGTTGTTAAATAAATTATAAAAAAAACTGTGAAATATTTTGTCATTTTATAGCTATGAAATATGAAACAATGAAAGAATTTATAATATTAAGTACCTTCGTGGAAATGTAGCTAAAAGTAATGTCCGAGTAGCAATGGTGTAGGATTTCCAGTTAACCTTCCTGAATTTATCTTTGTGGATAAGTGTCTTACCGCTTCCAATAGGTACCTGAAATTAAGAAGAATATATAAGAGATAGTGTAGCAGGGTAGACAGAAAGAACTCAGTGTTCAGACTCTCCCATATTCCGCTTTCTGCTATCCGTCGAATGTGGACACATTGCGGATTGATTGATTGATTGATTGTCACTTTGTCTTACCAGAGCAGGGGGGCAAATGTTGGTTGGTCTTGAATATATGTTAATATAAGTGTCTTAGATCTTATATCATATCAAAGTTCAGACACATAAAGAAATTTAGAATCTGATATTTCATAATGTAACCAACAGAAGAGGGCACAACTATAGATGACGAACAACATTGAGGCTCCTATTGTTTACGATAATCGCGCGTTCTTGCAAAACATTTACAACCGCATTAGGACTGTGTACGGGTATCGGTGCTTTCTTACTATTCCTCTTTTTTATATATTGAAGAATGCATTGTTCCATTTTTAATATTCTAGCGTTGACTTCCTGGAAACGGGCAGATAGTGTTATGTTTTTTTTTTTATAAAATAAGTAATTCAGGTTATTTATACATTTATTTTTAGGTCTTGATATACAAATGGTTATTAAATAAATAAATTATTAGAAAATTTCATAAAAAAATTGTCTTACCTTATCAGATTCTTTTGATGACGAACTTTCACCAGTTGGTGCCCATGACGATGCACTTGGGGAATAATCTCTTTCCTCTTGTTGCGTATTAATTACGCTTCCCGCGCTTTCGTTTGCGTTCAAACGTTTTTGTGAGACTAAAAAAACGACTTGATAAACTTAGTAAAATTACTTACTTCACAGGATAATATGTAATACTGTACACAGTGAATAGTTCATAAATAAATAACATTAGGTGACTGTACTAAAATGTACTTTAATAACATGTGCTTTAGTAGAAATTTTATATATATATGTATTTATGTTATACATTTATAAAATACACATAAATAAAAAGGATTCGTATAAGACATTTAACTTAAATTTAATTAAATACTCTTATCTACGTACTGCTCCCACCGCAAAGTCTGTCAAAGATGCACATTATAAATTGAAATTATACTTAAGAGAGCACTTACATGAATTATCCCCAGCCTTATTTTCATTATTTTGTTCAGGTTTCACTTCCGCGTTTTTCGAAACCTCGGGGGATCGCTTTGAACTCCAATCTGCTAGTATCCATTTCTTCATATTATTTTTTGGATTCAATAGTTCTGAAATAAATAACCACTGACACCAAGGCGGTACGGCACGTTACTGAGCACCCGATGCATTACCTGAGCCTCAGGTAGAAGTTACATTGCACCCTTACTTTAGTCTTTATAACAGAAAGCGATAGCTGAAATGCTTCAAATGCAATACAATGGTCATGACTACTACTCGTATTTGACGATCCATTTTTTTGTTTCCAAATACATTAATAAGTAAATTCAAATATTAAAAGCTACAAAGTTTTGTTTGGTTTAGCGCGTTTTTATAACCAAGGAAATAGTGATTTCAATAAAAATATTATTTTTGTGATAATGAATATTACATGTTAATTCAGAGATTAGATAGAGTTAGAATGTGTCATGTGTTAATCACAACGTTTATTATTACTTATTTCCATTTAAACTAGCGCGTTAAGCCGCAGGTAAATGCTAATACTATTAAAATTATTTTATATATATGTCGTTGTATCCTATAATAACATTCTCCTAATTGGAATTTGTCAGAAACATTCAATCGGGTTAGTGGCGGAATTACCAATAGGCTGAGTAGATGCTACTTTAGCTACATGTCTCATTTACCAATATTGAAATAATCGGTATTTTCTCATGTATTATAAATATATATTGTAAATGATTTAACTTTAATTAGCTAAGGAAATATGCTCAAAAACGATTTCACAAAAAATATTGGATTGTAAAAATAAAATTAAAATGTGAAAAGAACTAACTAACAGGCGCTTTAAAATGCAAGTCCGCTACGGAGCTAGTATTTTCCAACTGAGTCACGATGGTGTCATGCTTTTGCTAAGATCACAAACTATTATTTCTATATATTCCTTCTCTCTATAATTGTTCCGCACTGCCTTAATTTTTCATAAGCTTAGTCAACATTGAAATGGTTAATAAGCTCAATCGTCCATCTATTTAACTGACAATGTTTTATCTTTAAATTAGGACTTCTATTCACAAGCACTAAACAAGAATCTCAACAATTTCTTTAAATATTACGTATTTTTTTATTTGTCATTTTATTTGTTAACTTTAACCTTAATATAGCAAGAATAACACTAGGTACAGGCAGTACCTACACTAGGCACTCCTTGTACCTAGTGTGAAGACTCTCTGTTCTCGGATTTGCACCGTGCTGTCCTCAATCCACAATTTGTGCTGAAGTAACAGAACTCATAATTAAAGAATTCTCTTGAGTGAAGTTCAAATCTAACCAATGCTATGAAACAGTTAAAAATAAAACTATTAAATGACCCGGTAATCATTGGATATGCTTTTTGCGGGTAGATATCAGAGTGAATAGACACGTTTTTGTGTGCTCTATATTATTTTTATAAATAAAAAGTAATTTATTGTACATATGTGCTAAATCTTACATTCTTGTGCTAAGTTGATTATAAACTAACTTTCTAACACACTTTCAACAAATAATAACCAATATAAAAATGGAAACACCAGTAAACCAACTTCTAAAGGGTATGGAAGAACTGTCATCTATGTTTTCCTCAAGAATGGGCGAGTTTGAGAAGAACCTCTCACAGTCTGGATCTACGCCAACTGTTAAAACCCTAACAGCAGAATTTTATACTTTTAAGTCTTTTGTGTGGAAAACTCTTGGTCTACTAAAGTCACAGGTTGAACTTGTTGTGCTTGGCATGGACCGCCTGGAGACACTGTCTAGAAGAAAGGTTCTTCTAATTCATGGAGTTGAAGAGGACAAGGACGAGATAGTGCTTCAAAAGGTAACCGGCATATTAACCAACCAGATGAAGTTGTCAGATAAGTTGCCCACATCAATAGAATCTTGTCATAGATTGGGTGCTAAGAAGAACTCTTCCAGACCTATCCTCATCAGATTTTCTTCCATGCAAATCCGTTCTAATATTTGGAAGGCCAAAACGACGTTAAAGGGCACTAAAATAACTATTTCTGAATTTTTGACTAGATCGCGTCAAGAGGTTTTCATAGCGGCACGTAAACATTTTGGTATAAAAAAATGCTGGACAGTTGATGGCGTAATTAATATATTACTTCAGAACAAATCTAAAATTAAAATTTCATCCATGCCAGAAGTTAAACAATTAATACAGGAATGTTCTGTTATGAAATCTGTTGATCTCTAAATTTATATTGTTTATACCATCTTAATTTGGTCGGTTAGCATATTATAAGACGATAGTTGCATATTTTACTGTTAATGTTTTGTTTAACTTCTGTATAGTACATTTAAAATTCTTTTTTTTTTTTGTTTTTCCTTTGCAATGTTTAAATTTGTACATAATTTTTTTTGTTTAACATATTAATCTGTTCTGTACTGCAGTAATGGCGTTTCGAGTGTGCCAGTTGAGCACAATTCACTTCGCCAATGTCACGTTGTATGGAGAATACACGAAGGAGAATGTACGGTAAAAAGATAACTAACTTTACATAATAATACAATGCATGTAAAAAAAGAGATCCAATAAAAATTCTTCCTTCACCTACAACAAATTAAACACATACTAATTACAATATATACACACAATAAAGTGGGTTAGTACTAAATAGTATTTTATACGGGTGTTAGTTTATAATCGAATATTATTATACTTAATGTATTTACATAGAAATTTACATAAGGGACTAAACACAAACATTAACAAACACTGAACATTAAGAGGACGAGGAACTTTATTGGGAAGAACATCATACAAGGGACGGGTTAATTTAGCACAAGAGAAAAGGATGTGAGAAGGGGAACCATCGTCCAGGCCACATTCACATAGTGAATGGTCCCTGACCCTGATCTTAGCCAAATGCACAGGCGTACATGCATGTCCAAGGCGTAAGCGGCAGATTGTTGATATAATCCTCCGTTCAATATGTTTTTGAGAAAAAAACCACGGTCGCTTCGGGATATTAGGTTGAATTAAGGCATAGTACTTACCTTTGATTGATTTTGACTTATCCCAGAAATTACTCCAGGTCTTATACAGATGAATATCTGCCAGGGTCAGCAGATCCTGGGCTGAATTAAAAAAGTGATCAGAAGTACCACACTGGATGGCTAATTTGGCGCAAGAGTCTGCAGATTCATTCCCACTAATTCCAGAGTGACCTGGAATCCATACCAAAGTAACGTCCAAGCCTCTTAGGTGACATGAGTACAATTCTTCACGAATCCTTAAAACAATTGAAGATCTCAATCTACTATGGAACGGGTTTCCCTTTAACGCCATTAAGCAGCTTAACGAGTCCGTAAAAATAACCGTCTGTTTAAAGTTGTGGGAGAGTGTAAACAGGATTGCTTCTAGCAAAGCAACAGCCTCACCTGTAAACACTGACGATTCGGGAGGGCATTTAAATTGTAAAATAATTTTGAATTTTGGGATCCAGCAAGCTGCACCAACACAGCTTTCCTTCGAAAGCTTTGAAGCATCTGTGAAGATGAGGACATAATTTAACCATTTTTCATTGACCAGCTCTTGAAATTTTGTGTTGATGCTAGGATCTCCCTTAGTTAGGCCAATATTTGTAATGACACGAGGGCAATGAACAAGAGCATTATAAGGTGTACGGAATAATGGGTTTGATGGGAATGAGGACAAGGGGTGGGGGAGGGAGGTTAGTCTAAGGAAGCTATCTAGCAAGTAGGGTAAAGGCTTGGCACGTGGAATAAGATCGGCTAATTTATATAACTTAGACCTCAATGGATGGGAAGACAGCTGTAACATTTTACATACAAATTTATCGGCAAGAAATTGTCGACGGATAGGGAAAGGTGGGTCCACACACTCCACTTGTAGTGCATTAGTAGGAGTAGACCTCATTGCACCTATAATAATCCGTAGACATTTATGTTGTATACGATTAATTTTTTCTGTAGCTACTTTATTAAAGGGGTCCAAAACAAATAGCCCGTAGTCAATATGGCTACGGATTATAGCATTGTAGCATTGTACAGAGGACTAAGAGCTGAGCCTTGAGGCAGACCTTTCCAGACAAGTCTGGGAGGTATAGTAAGAAGCGGATGTTTCACAGATACCGTTCTACCGGTCAGCAAATTGCATATGTAGTGAATCATCCTCGGCGGAATACTCAGCTGATGCAGTTTCTGCCTGAGTACCGGAAGAAGAACATTGTCATATGCAGATGCAACATCCAGAAAAACACCAACTAAATACTCACCTTTGGCAAAAGCTCGTCGAATGTCTGTGGTAAAAATGCTGAGACTATCAATAGTACTTAAGCCCTTTCTAAAACCGAACTGAGAGGGCGCTAAGATGCTTCTACTTTCCACTATCCACTCCAAACGATTTTTCAAAAGTCGTTCAACAATCTTTGACAACGTAGATGCTAAAGCAATGGGTCTATACTAATTAGGGTCAGAGGGACTTTTGCCAGGTTTGAGGATAGGTATAATAATCTGAGATTTCCAGGTACTGGGGATATTGCCTGATTGAAATATATTATTTACTAAATTTAGAAAGAGGAGCTTACATTTTTCGTTTAATTTAACAATAAATGAATAGGAGACACCGTCTTCACCTGGACTGGTGTCCTTTAAATCCGCCAATACATTTTCAAGTTCATCAAAGGAAAATGGAAGATCCATTTCCTCTAATGATTCAACAGGTGTGGATATAAACAGATCACGGGACGGTGCAGAGGGAGGAGCCAATTTGTTTGCAAAATCTTTAAGCCAAAGAGAAGGATTATTGGAGTTAGGATTACTGACATTGTTAAGAGATCTGCGAAACCTCTTAAAATTTGTCCACACGAGGGAGGTAGGGGAGCGAGGATTAAGGGATTCACAAAAATGAACCCAACCAAGTTTTTTCTTTTTCCAAATACATTTTCTGAACTTTGCATCACTGCGTTTGTACTCAACATAATTCTCCATCGTCATACAGGCCGTGTATGACGCCTCAGCAGATGATCGCCGATTGACAAAGTCAGAGCATTCCTGATCCCACCATGGATTGAAATGCATCCGACTCTGAATGGAGTGTGTTTTTGGAATATGCAAGTCAGCTGCAGATAGAATGACAGAGACAAACTGATCATAGCAGATAGCGATATTCTCATAATTAAAAGACTCAGGAAGGTTGGCCAACATGCAATCCACAGAGTCTGCGTACTCATTCCAGTTGGCTTTCTTTAAATTATATTTAGGAGGTGAAAAAGGAAGAGCTGAAGAAGGATTTCTATTATACATAGAAAGGAGGATAGGGAAATGGTCACTACCATGGGTAGAAGGAAGGGCAGACCATGATAATTGGGAAGCAATACACGGAGAAGATAAGGAAAGGTCAACTGCAGTCCTAGGATTCTGATTAGGATTAACCCTACGAGTCGGTGAACCATCATTGAGAATGCAGAGATTAACATCATCAATTAAGTCCACCAACGAAGAAGAAAATCCATCACAGTAATAACACCCCCACATAGTGTGATGAGTGTTAAAGTCCCCCAGGACTAGTATAGGGAGAGGAAGCGAAGAGATAATAGACTTAAGTTCAAGGAAGAGGGAAGAGGAAGGATGAGAGATATATACAGAAAGGAAAGAAATACCAAAGGCCCTCACAGCGACAGCGTTAATCTGTTGGCTATGAGGCGGAAGAGGGATACGGGAATAAGGAGAAGAGTGCTGGATGAGGATAGCACTACCTCCATACCCGTCACTTCTGTCCTCCCTTAAACAGGCGAAACCTGAGACCCTAAACGGGTAGTCTGGCACCAGCCATGTTTCCGAGAGGGCAATAATGACAGGATCATACATAGAAACAATACGCAGTAGTTCATGCTTTTTAGCACGAACACTACAACTACATATTAATCATGACATAGTATGTTGACAATAATGTGTTTACGTTTGTCATTTATCGTACAGATTATAATATTGTTAGCTTTTGTCTTTGGTTGTTTTACGTTCCGTTTTGCGTTTGTATTTTTTTAACAGTATATGTTCAAAATTGTAAATTAATTTTATTAGTGTAATTTATCTTGTAATCAACATGCACGGAAATCTTATTTAATTATTTTTTTAATATTAATACTTTTTATATATTATAAAGTTTATTTAAATTTTACATTCATTATATAGTTTGTTATTATTTTTTTAAATTATATTATTTTTATTTTAGTAGTTTATATATTATTTATTTGTGTTGCTTATTATTATTTATTTATATTGCTTATTTATTTATTTATGCATTGCTCTATATATTATGTATATAAACGATGAATACTTATCCTGCTCTTCCAGCGATTATAACAGTGCTACTAGTAATGATTCATCACTTTCAGATTCAGAACCTCTTGAAGATAAACTGTCAAAAATATTTATCAATCCGTCTAAATCTCTTTCCTTAGTGCATATCAACGCTCAGAGTGTACCAGCTCATTTTACTGATCTTCTCGCATCTTTTGGCTCCGGCGTAGTTGATTGTATACTTATATCCGAGACTTGGTTTAAGCCTTCTCTTTCATCTGTTAGCTACTCTATTCCAGGATACCAGCTATTTCGCAACGATCGCACTCTGCAAGGTGGTGGAGGTGTTTGTATATACCTTCGCAACAATATACCTGCCGGCATCATTAAATGTTCTCTTAATGATTCTTTAGGAACGCTTGAATATCTTTTTCTAGAATTAACGTTACATCGTAAAAAAATCCTTTTGGGGGTTTTGTATTCCCCGAATGACAAAATTAATTATTTTTCTACTTTGGAAAGTGTCCTGGAATATCTATCACCACATTATAAGCATGTCATCTGTATGGGCGATTTAAACACATGTCTGTTAAAGGATGTTGCTAGATCGGATTTGTTAAAAGCATTGTATGAGTCTTACAACTTGCATTTGCTTCCAATGACTTATCCCACCCATCATTTTCCTAACTGCAGGCCTTCTCTCATTGATCTCATGGCTGTCTCTAATCCTAATCTTGTACTTTCTCATGGACAAATGACTGCGCCATTTTCTTTTCACGATTTAATATATCTTTCATATAAACTTTGCCCTCCTAAGGTTAGAGACAAAACATTTCTTCAGCGCAACTTTAAGCATATGGACTTGGAACGCTTGAGGGAGGATGTGAGTAACATCGACTGGTCATCCACATTGTCATCTAATAATATTGACAGTATGGTGGACTCTTTAACTACTAAACTGATTTGCATTTATGACAAACACGCTCCTGTAAGACCAGTTCGCATGAAGCATGCACCCGCTCCCTGGTTAACACCTGTTATTAGACGAACTATGTGTAAGCGTGACAGAGCCAAAGCTAAAAACAAAAAGGATCCTTGCCAAGATAACTTCGCTGCCTATAAAAAACTGCGTAACATTTGCAATAGAATGTGTAGGGATGCAAAACGTCGTTACATTCATAGCACTATCCAGAATCTCAGTCAAGCACAAGTTTGGAGATTCTTAGAGTCATTAGGGGTAGGTAATTTCAATGATACTCATTCCGTAAATATAAATCTCCATGAATTAAATTATTTTTTTACAACTCCACCTTTAAATATAAGCCCCCAAATTAAATCTGAAACTCTTAAGTTTTTGTCACAAACTGTCCTGCCAGACTCAACTCCCTTTTCTTTCAAAACTGTTTCTGAAGATGATGTCAGGAAGTGTATCAAATCTATTTCCTCTAAAGCCATTGGAAGTGACTATCTCAGTCTCGACATGATTCTACCCGTGTTGGAAAGCATTACACCAGTGGTCACCCACATAATAAATTTTTCACTGACAAGTAATGTTTTTCCGGCTCAGTGGAAGAATGCGTATGTCGTTCCCTTACCTAAAACTTCCAACCCCACAATCGTTGCTGAATATCGTCCTATATCTGTTCTTCCCCTCCTATCCAAAGTCCTTGAATCCTTCGTAAACAATCAACTTCACGGTTTTCTCTCCTCTAACAATCTCTTATGTCCTTATCAATCTGGCTTCCGTCCCTACCACAGTACAGTTACTGCGTTGCTGAATATCACTGAGGACATACGTTGTGCTATGGATAACACCAAGCTCACCGTGATGGTACTACTTGATTTCAGCAGCGCTTTTAATTCTGTTGATTTTGATATACTTCTGGGCACTCTTCGCGCAGCTAACATCTTTTCTTCAGTTATCAACTGGTTCTGTTCATATCTCTTCGGTCGTCGGCAGTGTGTAAAAGCTAACGGTGTCACATCATCATGGTTGGAACTCACTGCTGGCGTACCTCAAGGCGGCGTTCTCTCTCCACTTCTTTTTTCTATTTTTATTAATAACATATCAAAAATCAGCACTAACACGGACCTGGTACTATCACCGCTTGGGATCTTCCAACAAGGCAATTAATGAAAATGTGATTTTATTTATTAACTAATATGCACACTTATTGCAAATATATGATTTTTGATATTTTAATATGCTGCACTTTTTTGTATGTCGTTATTTTTTTATGATATGTATATTTTTTCTATTTAATCTATATTATAACATGTGAAAAATATTGTTAAATGAGAGAGAAAGAGAGAGAGAGAGAGAGAGAGAGAGAGAGATTTTTGTCGTCTATCATGCGAACGCTTGGGTGTATTTTGATGATTTGTTTGTTATATTGCTATCAGTCCTCGAAAATATATAGGCTATCATTTGTTTTGATTAAATTTACTTCATATATAATAAATATATTACACATATATAAAATATACAGCCCGTTTAGTCTAGGTTCTATAATTTTTCCTATGGCTTCATTTACATATAGCGTTTATCGATAAGAGAACTATCCAACACATACTATGCAGTAAATAATTTTACAATTTGAATCAGATTAGCGTGATCAACCAAATTTAACTAATGTAGATAAATAGTCCAAGCAAAGTGGAGGCCGATAACGTGTTTAAAATAAAATTAGAAAGGAAACTAAATAATATTATATCTTATAACATTTAATCTAATAATAATACGTAGGTACAAATTAAAACATACATCAAGTTAAAACTACATAACAATTGAGTATTACGTATACAAAATATCCTTTGGCAATTAGTTCAAATTATAATTAAAATGTCAATAGCATCTATTGTTTTGCAGGCGCATCCTTGAAGAGAGAGAGGAAGGTCCTCTTTTACTTTACTTTTTGTTTTTCAGTCTCTGTTTAAACATTTTGCATTCATCTGCACATTTCCTTGTGATAATACCCCTGAAAAAAATAATACATATCAAAATTAATCGTATAGTACGTATACTAGATAGTACTTAAATTGAAGTCTAAAGTGAGTCAGTAACCGCGATGGTTATGTGTTCACGCTCTATTCCGCATAAAGTCAGAGGTACGTGTATGCTCTATATATATAAAAAGCAAACCTAACTGACTGACTTATATATATATCAACGCACAGCCGAAACTACTGTACCTAGAAACGTCAAATTTGGTACAAGAGTTCCTTTCATGATGTTTTAATTTCATTTGTATGTAATTTATAGACTTAGAAGTATGAAAATAGCTATGTAAGTTTTGAATCACAATTAAAAATGATCTGTGTAGGCGAATTTGACAAATTCTCGTCAAAGGGTATTATATTATGAATAAATATTGTAACACTATTATGTATCTTATATATCTTTACAAACAATATTAATTTAATATTTCTTAAGACCTGTTTACAGGATTATTTTTGATTGTAATCATTAATTGTAGTAATTGTATTACTCAAATGTAGATATATTAAGAAAAATAGTACAAACTTATTTTTAGTTTCACTTACCTCACTAAATTTTCTTTGACATCTTCCTTCGAGTAGAATCAGGTAAAGATTTATTTGTAATTGGGATATTCTCGTATTTCCTTTTACGATCAACACTAAGGCTCCTATTGTTTACGTTAATCGCGAGTTCTTGCAAAACATTTACAACCGCATTAGGACTGTGTACGGGTATCGGTGCTTTCTTACTATTCCTTTTTTTTATATATTGAAGAACGCATTGTTCCATTTTAAATATTCTAGCCTTGACTTCCTGGAAACAGGCAGACAGTGTTGTGTTTTTTTTTATAAAATAAGTAATTCAGTTTATTTTATACATTTATTTTTAGGTCTTGATATACAAATGGTTATTAAATAAATAAATTATTAGAAAATTTCATAAAAAAATTGTCTTACCTTATCAGATTCTTTTGAAGACGAACTTTCACCAGTTGGTGCCCATGACGATGCACTTGGGGAATAATCTCTCTCCTCTTGTTGCGTATTAATTACGCTTCCCACGCTTTCGTTTGCGTTCAAACGTTTTTGTGAGACTAAAAAACGACTTGATAAACTTAGTAAAATTACTTACTTGACAGGATAATATGTAATACTGTACACAGTGAATAGTTCATAAATAAATAACATTAGGTGACTGTACTAAAATGTACTTTAATAACATGTGCTTTAGTAGAAATTTTATATATATATATATATATATATATATATATATATATATATATATATATATATATATATATATATATATATATATATATGTATTTATGTTATACATTTATAAAATACACATAAATAAAAAGGATTCGTATAAGACATTTAACTTAAATTTAATTAAATACTCTTATCTACGTACTGCTCCCACCGCAAGGTCTGTCAAAGATGCACATTATAAATTGAAATTATACTTAAGAGAGCACTTACATGAATTATCCCCAGCCTTATTTTCATTATTTTGTTCAGGTTTCACTTCCGCGTTTTTTGAAACCTCGGGGGATCGCTTCGTACTCCAATCTTTATGGATTCAATAGTTCTGAAATAAATAACCACTGACACCAAGGCGGTACGGCACGTTACTGAGCACCTGATGCATTACCCGAGCCTCAGGTAGAAGTTACATTGCACCCTTACTTTAGTCATTATAACAGAAAGCGATAGCTGCAATGCTTCAAATGCAATACAATGGTCATGACTACTACTCGTATTTGACGATCGATTTTTTTTGTTTCCACTTACATTAATAAGTAAATTCAAATATTAAAAGCTACAAAGTTTTGTTTGGTTTAGCGCGTTTTTATAACCAAGGAAATAGTGATTTCAATTAAAATATTATTTTTGTGATAATGAATATTACATGTTAATTCAGAGAATAGATAGAGTTAGAATGTGTCATGTGTTTATTATTACAACGTTTATTATTACTTATTTCCATTTAAACTAGCGAGTTAAGCCGCAGGTAAATACTAGTACTATTAAAATTATTTTATATATATGTCATTGTATCCTATAATAACATTCTCCTAATTGGAATTTGTCAGAAACATTCAATCGGGTTAGTGGCGGAATTACCAAGTTGCGGGTAGATATCAGAGTGAATAGACACGTTTTTGTTTGCTCTGTATTATTTTTATAAATAAAAAGTTATTAATTGTACATATGTGCTAAATCTTACATTCTTGTGCTAAGTTGATTATAAACTAACTTTCTAACACACTTTCAACAAATAATAAACAATATAAAAATGGAAACACCAGTGAACCAACTTCTAAAGGGTATGGAAGAACTGTCATCTATGTCTTCCTCAAGAATGGGCGAGTTTGAGAAGAACCTCTCACAGTCTGGATCTACGCCAACTGTTAAAACCCTAACAGCAGAATTTTATACTTTTAAGTCTCTTGTGTGGAAAACTCTTGGACTACCAAAGTCACAGGTTGAACTTGTTGTGCTTGGTATGGACCGCCTGGAGACACTGTCTAGAAGAAAGGTTCTTCTAATTCATGGAGTTGAAGAAGACAAGGACGAGATAGTGCTTCAAAAGGTAACCGGCATATTAACCAACCAGATGAAGTTGTCAGATAAGTTGCCCACATCAATAGAATCTTGTCATAGATTGGGTGCTAAGAAGAACTCTTCCAGACCTATCCTCATCAGATTTTCTTCCGTGCAACTCCGTTCTAATATTTGGAAGGCCAAAACGACGTTAAAGGGCACTAAAATAACTATTTCTGAATTTTTGACTAGATCGCGTCAAGAGGTTTTCATAGCGGCACGTAAACATTTTGGTATAAAAAAATGCTGGACAGTTGATGGCGTAATTATTATATTACTTCAGAACAAATCTAAAATTAAAATTTCATCCATGCCAGAAGTTAAACAATTAATACAGGAATGTCCTGTTATGAAATCTGTTGATCTCTAAATTTATATTGTTTATACCATCTTAATTTGGTCGGTTAGCATATTATAAGACGATAGTTGCATATTTTACTGTTAATGTTTTGTTTAACTTCTGTATAGTACATTTAAAATTCTTTTTTTTTTGTTTTTCCTTTGCAATGTTTAAATTTGTACATAATTTTTTTTGTTTAACATATTAATCATGACATAGTATGTTGACAATAATGTGTTTACGTTTGTCATTTATCGTACAGATTATAATACTGTTAGCTTTTGTGTTTGGGTGTTTTACGTTCCGTTTTGTGTTTGTATTTTTTTAACAGTATATGTTCAAAATTGTAAATTAATTTTATTAGTGTAATTTATCTTGTAATCAACATGCACGGGAATCTTATTTAATTATTTTTTTAATATTAATACTTTTTATATATTATAAAGTTTATTTAAATTTTACCAATAGGCTGAGTAGATGTTACTTTAGCTACATGTCTCATTTACCAATATTGAAATAATCGGTATTTTCTCATGTATTAGAAATATATATCGTAAATGATTGAACTTTAAGTAGCTAAGGAAATATGCTCAAAACCGATTTCACATAAAATATTGGATTGTAAAAAAAAATTAAAATGTGAAAAGAACTAACAGGCTCTTTAAAATGTAAGTCCGCTACGGAGTTAGTATTTTCCAACTGAGTCACGATGGTGTCATGCATTTGCTAAGATCACAAACTATTATTTCTATATATTCCTTCTCTCTATAATTGTTCCGCACTGCCTTAATTTTTCATAAGCTTAGTCAACATTGAAATGGTTAATAAGCTCAATCGTCCATCTATTTAACTGACACAGTTTTATCTTTAAATTGGGACTTCTATTCACAAGCACTAAACAAGAATCTCAACAATTTCTTTAAATATAACGTATTTTTTATTTATCAATATAAAGACATTTAATGCTGAGTCACGGAACTCTATTTCTAATTATTCTGGAAGAAAATTAAAACTTACTCATAACTTTAACCTTAATATAGCAAGAATAACACTAGGTACAGGTAGTACCTACACTAGGCACTCCTTGTACCTAGTGTGAGGACTCTCTGTTCTCGGCTTTGCACCGTGCTGTCCTCAATCCACAATTTGTGCTGAAGTAACAGAACTCATAATTAAAGAATTCCCTTGAGTGAAGTTCAAATCTAACCAATGCTATGAAACAGTTAAAAATAAAACTATTAAATGACCCGGTAATCATTGTATATGCATTTAATATGGTGCCTCAATATCACTCGGGGCTTTAACACCCCGTATCACATTATATTTTGGTGTAACTAAATTAGAGTGTGTATTATGTACGGCGCATACTGTAAACACGTTTTGCATATAAAAGATCTATAAATAAAACTCAGAAGCTTGGAATTTTATTCTATACAAACTGACGAAGAGAAAGTGCCATTTAATAAACTTGAGCACATAGAAATAATACAAGGCAATCTTTCTTCGACTTGTCTGAGATATCTCATGACGGAAAGTCCTAAGCTCAAAAAATTGATCATAGGCGACGAAATAAAACTGGATGACAACGATATGGCGCGGTGAGTACCTAAAAACAAAAATGAGATAAAAGTATTTTAAACAAAGAATTTTCATATTTTTACATAAAACGTACCTAAATATAGAAATATTCTTTCTTTATTGTAATCTTATATATATATATAAATTTTAATTTAAAATAATCAGTAACTTTCTAGTTTTAGTTTTTTTTTAGTATTTGAAATATAGACAAGTATATTCATTTTACACAGTAATACGTATATCTTAGTAAATGATTCTATAATATTATAAATTTAAAACATTTCAGGATGCTACGAAGATACAGGTTCGACCATCTAGAAGGAATTTGGTTCCCTATAGAGCCTCGCCTAACGCGAGATACAGTAGAGCTCTTAATGGAGACTTGTCCAAATCTAATATATATTATATATATATATATATATATATATATATATATATATATATATATATATATATATATATATATATTATATATATATATATATATATATATATATATATATATATATATATATATATATATATATATATATATATATATATATATATATATATATATATATATATATATATATATATATATATATATATATATATATATATATATATATATATATATATATATATATATATATATATGTATGTATATATATATATATATATATATATATATATATATATATATATATATATATATATATATATGTATATATGTATATATATATGTCTTCTTCTTCTTCTTGGCATTAGTCCCGGCTTTTGCCAGGGTCCTCCTTCCGACTGAGCCTACTCCACTTTGCACGGTCTTTAACATCCTCAGTGGACAATTTATTGGCTCTCATGTCTTGTGTCACGACATCCAGCCATCGCTTCCTTGGGCGTCCGGGTGGTCTAACTCCAGGGACAGACATGTCAAGGCACTTCCTTCTGACATAGTTCTCAGATCGGCGCATAACATGGCCATACCATCTCAGGTGACGCTCTTGGAGCTTATCCACTACGTCACGGACCCCAAGAATACCTCGAATGAATGTGTTGCGTATGCGGTCGGACCGCGTCACGCCACACATCCATCTCAGCATCTTCATCTCCGTGACGTGAAGCTCCTGAGTGTGCCGAGATAATGTTGGCCAACATTCGCTGCCGTATATAAGAACAGGTCGGATAATGCTCTTGTATATCAGTCCCTTGAGCTTGGGCGGTATTCTGCTATCGCAGACCACACCAGTGACCTCCCGCCATTTGGCCCAGGCAGCGTTTATACGGGCATGGATGTCGTGGTCGATGCCTCCAGACTCATGCATAACGGCTCCAAGGTACCTGAACTTCTCCGACTTAACGGCTGGCTCAGGCCCGATATGGATGGTGCTCGAGTCCGGGCTCCTACAAGCCATGTACTCGGTCTTCGACACATTCAGTTTGAGACCACCGTTTTCAAGCGCACCCTTCCAGGCTTTCACTTTACGCTCCAGCATCAGTCGGTTCTCATCGATGAGTACTATGTCATCGGCATACATCATCAGCCACGGAGGCTGGCATTGGATGTCAGCCGAGACAGTATCCAGCACTACATTGAATAAGAACGGACTAAGAGCTGAGCCCTGGTGAACCCCTACTGTAATCGGGAAGGGCTTGGTGTCGCCAACAGCGGTCCTAACCACTGAAGCGGAGTCGTTGTACATATCTCTGATAACCTCAATATAGGCTTCAGGGATCCCCTTGGATCGCAATGCCCACCAGATACACTGACGTGGCACACAGTCAAAGGCCTTCTGCAGGTCCAAAAAGGCCACATGCAGAGCTCTCCTTTTTTCCCTGCAAGCCTCCATCAAAGTTCTGAGGGCAAAAATGGCATCCATAGTGCCTGATCCTGGTTGAAACCCATACTGAGACTCAGAGACAGTACATTCTTGGCGGAGCCTGAGGCCGATCATGCGCTCGAAGAGCTTCATGGTGTGGCTCATAATCTCAATGCCCCTATAACTACCGCAATCTTGAACACTGCCCCTTCCATTGTAAATAGTGATAATAAAGCTCTGCCGCCACTGATGTGGCATCTTTCCAGTATTCAAGATACGGTTAAACAGGTCAGTAAGTATAAGCACACCAAGAGAGCCCAACGATTTCCACGCCTCGATTGGGATGTCGTCAGGTCCTACCGCTTTTCCGATCTTCATGCGTCGAAGACAATTACGAGTTTCGTCACGGGTTATTGGAGCAACAAGTCCGAGGTTAGGAGATAATTCAGGAGGAAGACTACAAGACTGCTGAGTGTTCAGCAGTTCTTTAAAGTAGCTTCTCCAGTCTTCAGGAGAGTTGGAATGCTGCCACTCTTTAAGCGCAGCCTTCTTTTCCTGAATCACCCCCTGCACCTGGTCATTCCACCACTATGTCTCCCTGTCGATGACACGCCCACCCTTAGTAACACCAAGAACTCGCTTGCCCACCGCAATGATTGTTGAATGCGCTCGATTCCATGCAGCCTGAGCGGTATCGGTGTTAGTCAGTAGATTTTGACTCTCCATCTCCGCCATGAAACCTGTCTGCATCGGCCCATTCCACAACCACCACTTAATCCTAGGCTTGCGTTTCTCAGCTACTTTCTTTTTCGGGATAACATTATAGTCCATGACAAGGAGGCGATGTTGGGCCGTCAGGCTTTCGCCGGGAATGACCTTACAGTTGGTCACCCTGCCTGTATGACACCGTCTAGTCAGCAAATAATCAATTTGAGTTGAGTGGGACCCGTTCTTATACGTTATAAGGTGCTGAGGTTTCTTCTGGAAGAAAGTGTTCACGATGGCCAGATCAGACGCAATGCAGGTTCTTAGAATATTTTCTCCCTCTGCATTGCGAAGACCATATCCAAAACCCCCGTGAACACGTTCATACACCTCAGCGACCCTACCCACGTGACCGTTCAAGTCCCCCCCAACTAAGATTACTTCGGTAGACGGTATAGCGAGTAGGACCTCTTCACACTGCTCCCAGAAAGTCTCCTTTTCAGCCGCGCTACAACCGGCCTGGGGAGCATAAGCACTGATTAAGTTTGTGATTACGCCCTCGATCAGTACCTTTACCCGCATCAAGCGGTCGCAGCGACGGTCAACTTCAAGAAGCCCATTCTGAAGCTCTTCAGAAAGCGCTACCGCTACACCGTTTTTGCCCGTAGGTGACCCAGTGTATATAAGGCGGTAACCCTGCCCGATGTTACGAGACTTATTACCCTTCCAGCGAGTTTCCTGAATGAAAGCACACTGGACCCGACGTCTCATATATATATATATATATATATATATATATATATATATATATATATATATATATATATATATATATATATATATATATATATATATATATATATATATATATATATATATATATATATATATATATATATATATATATATCAACGCACAGCCGAAACTACTGTACCTAGAAACATCAAATTTGGTACAAGAGTTCCTTTCATGATGTTTTAATTTCATTTGTATGTAATTTATAGACTTAGAAGTATGAAAATAGCTATATAAGTGTATTATGTACGGCGCATACTGTAAACACGTTTTGCATAAAAAAATTCTATAAATAAAACTCGGAAGCTTGGAATTTTATTCTATACAAACTGTAACTCACGAAGAGGAAGTGCCATTTAATAAACTTGAGCACATAGAAATAATACAAGGCAATCTTTCTTCGACTTGTCTGAGATATCTCATGACGGGATGTCCTAAGCTCAAAAAATATCGACGACGATATCATAGGCGACGAAATAAAACTGGATGACAATGATATGGCGCGGTGAGTACCTAAAAACAAAAATGAGATTAAAGTATTTTAAACAAAGAATTTTCATATTTTTACATAAAACGTACCTAAATATAGAAATATTCTTTCTTTATTGTAATCTTTTATATATATATATATATATATATATATATATATATATATATATACATATATATATATATATATATATATATATATATATATATATATATATATATATATATATATATATATATATATATATATAACGGCGTAACGACAATTTATAAATAAATAAATTAGTATTGAATGAATGTATGTGAATTGAAAGAATGTTAAATTATAATAATTTGCTAAAATGATTATTAATATAACTAAATAAGTTGATATAATTAAAATTATTATTATGATTAATATTTGTTAAAAGTTTTATAGACAAGCAATTGATTAAAGCCAGATTTTGTAGAAACTCATAGTGGGGGTACTCATAGTGGGTATAAATAAGAGTGAATATTTACACGGGGCATTCGGACTCAAGCAATTGTAAACAGTACACGTCTTTATTGTAATAAATAAAGGTCTATACGAAATATTTGCGAGTTTTACTTGTCATGGAAAATTGTGACATTAATGACGTCAGCAATGCTGACGTCATTATTTTTAAAAACAACTCTGGACATGGATCTTCGTCATCAAAAGTGGGATCGGGTGCTGCCACTTCCGCTCAACAACATGATGCTTTAAGTCAAGAAGAACGGTTGCATGTAACACAGGAAATACTGGAGCTTCTATTCAACAAGAACAATCAGCCTTATTTAATGCAACAACGAATAGTATACCGCCACAGTTCATTATGCGAATTAATACACCAGCAGAGGCCAAGGTACGTATTAATGTTATTTATCTTCCAGCATTTGACCCTGACACTAACGTGGGAGTACGTGAGTGGTGTCAACACATCGACAAAGCAATCGAAACCTATAGACTTAATGACTTTGATGTGTGAATGAAGGTCGGTAGCCTTTTAAAGGGAAGAGCAAAAATGTGGATTGATGATTGGATGGTCACTACTGTCTCATGGGCTGAGATACGCAACAATCTAATCACAACATTCGAGCCAGAAAACCGTTACTCTCGAGACATAGTGCGATTTAGAGAGCATGTGTACGACTCATCAAAAGACATTTCAGAGTTTTTATCACGAGCTTGGGTCTTGTGCAGGAGGATCACTAAGGACAAACTATCGAATGAAGATGCAGTCGAGGCAGTAATAGGATGCGTAAACGATGAAAGACTAAGGATTGAATTACTGAATACAAGGGCTACAACAGTGCCAGAATTGATATCTGTCGCATCATCAATAAAAACTATGAAGCGTCGTCACCCGCATTCCAATAATAACATTACAAATAAGCGACCACGTTTTTCGAATGCAACAACATCCACTTCGCCGTGCTGTATTTGTAGAAGATCCAATCACACTACCAGTGAATGTTACTATAAATCGAATGAACCAAGATCTCAATATGAACCTTTAAATATTATAAAAACTGAAACTAACAAAAACAAGGAAGCAGTCTCCAACCAAAACACCAAGACAATCTGTTCATTTTGCAAAATACCTGGGCACACTTTTGAAACATGCTTCAAGCGTGAACGTTCATTGAAGTCATTTTTCAAGTTCAAGTGAATCTCATTGCTGGATCTAAGCTAGCTCCGATTCAGGTGAAAATCGGTACAAAGACTTTTCAGGCAATATTTGATAGTGGTGCTGACTATTCACTTGTGCGAGAATCCATAGCAGCTCAATTACCAGGGAAAAGACTACAAACAACAAATTACGTGAGAGGAATTGGACAGTTTCCGGTACTTTCATTAGCTACTCTAGTTGCGGTTGTTATTATAAATGAGATCAACATAGAGCTACTGTTCCATATAGTGGCAGACTATGAGATGACGACAGAAATCCTAGTGGGTATGAACCTTTTAAATAATACGAATCTTATTATGATGATTACGTCGGGTGGAGCGAAGTTAGCACACCAGCTGAATACCAACTAAGTTCAAACTCAAAACCCGATGTTTGAAAAAATTGACTGTGACCTTGCAAATGAAAAGGATATTGCAAGGTTACGCACTCTACTAAACAAATATCAACACTTATTTATCAGAGGGTACCCAACAACTCGTGTCAAGATTGGTGAACTGGAAATACGTTTGAAAAATCCAAATAAGTGTGTAGAACGAAGACCATATAGGCTCAGTCCAATCGAACGAGAAAGGGTACGAGCCATTATTCAAGAGTTAATGGAACATAGCATTGTACGTGGAAGCAAATCTCCCTATTTTAGTCCTATTATTCTAGTAAAAAAGAAGAATGGGGATGATCGAATGTGTGTGGATTTCAGAGAGCTCAACTCTAATACCGTACGGGACCACTATCCATTGCCATTGATATCGGATCAGATCGATCAATTGGCCAAAGGACAGTTCTTTACAACATTTGATATGGCCGCGGGTTTTTATCAAATACCAATTGCAGAGTCGTCAATTGAAAAAACAGCTTTTGTGACACCAGACGGTTTATTTGAATATGTGACTATGCCTTTTGGATTAAGCAACGCATGTTCCGTCTATCAAAGATGTATCAGCAGAGCTTTAAGCCCATTACTAGGCAATGGAGTTCAAGATGCGGGTTTCTCTATTAATGCTGACAAATGCAGCTTTTTCAAGCGCTCAATTGAATATCTAGGCAACTCGGTATCTAATGGTCAAGTCCGTCCGAGTCCAAAAAAATAGATGCTCTTGTAAAAGCGCTTGTACCCACAACACCCAGGCAAGGGAGACAATTTTGTGGTCTGGCTGGCTACTTTAGAAAATTTACACCGGACTTCTCACGTATAATGGTTCCACTTTATGAATTAGCCAAACCAGGAGCTAAATGGGAGTGGAATGAACGTCATGAGGAAGCAAGAGAAAAGGTTATTCAGTGCTTAATATCTTCTCCAGTACTTACACTTTTTCAAGAGGAAGCGCCGATTCAATTATATACCGATGCAAGTAGTCTGGGATTCGGGGCAAAATGGGAACATCTGGTGATCAACAGTATGTAATTGTCTCTATAGACGCCTTTACAAAGTACGTGCTATTTTATTATGCAACCAATAAGAATCCACATAGTACTTTGGCCGCCTTGAAACGTACTGTTCGCCTATTCGGTACTCCAGTACAAATTATAGTTGACGGTGGACGAGAGTTTCTAGGGGAATTCAAAATCTACTGCGACCGTATGGGGATTGAGATCCATGCTATATCACCAGGAATCAGCCGAGCAAATGGTCAGGTAGAACGTGTTGTGGCTACGCTCAAAAACACTCTGATCATGATTAAAAATTATGAAACAGAGGAATGGCAAACAACTCTTGAGGAAATACAGTTAGCAATAAACTGCACTCCCCATCGTGTGACTGGCGTAGCTCCACTAACCTTGCTTACTCAGCGCAAGCATTGCGTACCTCCAGAGCTCCTCAGTCTTGTTAACATTGACGAGCAGACTGTAAATATTGAAGCACTCGGTAACTACGTTCAACAAAAGATGTCGCAAAATGCTGAACAAGACAGACAACGTTTTAACTCCAGAAAAGCGAAAATCCGTCACTTCCAGCGGGGTGATTATGTTTTAGTTAAAAATAATCCTCGCAATCAAACGTCACTGGATGTTAAGTTCAGTGACCCATATGAAATATTAAGAATATTGGATTATGATCGATACCTAGTAAAAAAAGTCGTGGGCTTGGGGCGACCAAGGAAAGTCGCTCATGATCAACTTCGTCGGGCACCTTAACCAGGAGACCAGATAACCGTAACGGCGGAAGAAGAACAATCAACCGACGACCCTGAACCGTCGACTCCGAGAACCAACGTTAATGAGCAACAAACCCAAGATCAAAATGTTTTAACTAAGCGGTGAGTTATGAATTTGTATTAGTCACTGCCGTAACAAACACACAAATTACACTAAAGTACCACAGTGTACAAAAGTACCGCAGTGTACAAAAGTACCGCAGTGTACAAAAGTACCGCAGTGTACAAAAGTACCGCAGTGTACAAAAGTACCGCAGTGTACAAAAGTACCGCAGTGTACAAAAGTACCGCAGTGTACAAAAGTACCGCAGTGTGCAAAAGTACCGCAGTGTGCAAAAGTACCGCAGTGTGCAAAAGTACCGCAGTGTGCAAAAGTACCGCAGTGTACAAAAGTACCGCAGTGTACAAAAGTACCGCAGTGTACAAAAGTACCGCAGTGTTCAAAAGTACCGCAGTGTTCAAAAGTACCGCAGTGTACAAAAGTACCGCAGTGTACAAAAGTACCGCAGTGTACAAAAGTACCGCAGTGTACAAAAGTACCGCAGTGTACAAAAGTACCGCAGTGTACAAAAGTACCGCAGTGTACAAAAGTACCGCAGTGTACAAAAGTACCGCAGTGTACAAAAGTACCGCAGTGTACAAAAGTACCACAGTGTACGCCATAATTCACACATAACTAATTACATTTTAAAATGTAATTTAAACAATCACTTAATTATTAACTGTATGAAGGTACACAGATACCAATTTTGAAAAAGGGAAATATTATTTTATTACAGACAAAACGCAAACTTCTTCTGGCAGAGAGCATAAAGACGGCAGGTGCAGAGCGCGCACCGCCGATCAGAACGGCCGTAACGGCGTAACGACAATTTATAAATAAATAAATTAGTATTGAATGAATGTATGTGAATTGAATGAATGTTAAATTATAATAATTTGCTAAAATGATTATTAATATAACTAAATAAGTTGATATAATTAAAATTATTATTATGATTAATATTTGTTAAAAGTTTTATAGACAAGCAATTGATAAAAGCCAGATTTTGTAGAAACTCATAGTGGGGGTACTATTATAAATAAGAGTGAATATTGTTACACGGGGCTAGCGCGCAGACTCCCACTCCAATCCCCTGATAGTCGAAGCATCTACATACGCTCCCAACCCACACCCACTAATTCGACGCCCTCGTAGCGTCCTTCTCGACCCCGACGATCCTATCACCGTAGCCAACCGTTACTACAACGGAAGGTTACACTTTTCTGTCCTTAAGACACGCCGCCGTGGCCGTAGCAGGCGACGGCGACCCACCTATGTCACGGCACGTCCGCGTCTCGGCGCGGTGGGGCCCGCCGGTCAATGACCGTCCCATGTACCATCTTCCGAGCTGTCACAATGCTCATTTTGTTCTCTGGGGACGAGTCACGCTCGCTTGGGTGTATTTTGATGATTTGTTTGTTATATTGCTATCAGTCCTCGGAAATATATAGGCTATCATTTGTTTTGATTAAATTTATTTCATATATTACATATATAATATATACAGCCCGTTTAGTCTAGGTTCTATAATTTTTTCCTATGGCTTCATTTACATATAGCGTTTATCGATAAGAGAACTATCCAACACATACTATGCAGTAAATAATTTTACAATTTGAATCAGATTAGCGTAATCAACCAAATTTAACTAATGTAGATAAATAGTCCAAGCAAAGTGGCGGCCGATAACGAGTTGAAAATAAAATTAGATAGGAAACTCAATAATATTATATCTTATAACATTTAATCTAATAATGTAATAATAATACGTAGGTACAAATTAAAACATACATCAAGTTAAAACTACATAATGATTGAGTTTACTAGTACTGCGAATATTACGTATACAAAATATCCTTTGGCAATTAGTTCAAATTATAATTAAAATGACAATAGCATCTATTGTTTTGCAGGCGCCTCCTTGACGAGAGAGGGAGGTCCTCTTTTAGTTAACTTTTTGTTTTTCAGCCTCTGTTTAAACATTTTGCATTCATCTGCACATTTCGTTGTGATAATACCCCTGAAAAAAATAATACATATCAAAATTAAGCGTATAGTACGTCTTCTTCTTCTTCCTGGCATTAGTCCCGGCTTTTTGCCAGGGTCTGCCTTCCGACTAAGACCAATCGGTCCATATGAGTGGCGAAGTGGTTTTTTGTGGAGCGATTGCCATCTGACCTCCAAACCCATTACTGGGAGAAACCAAGAAAGGACAGGGAATAAGAGGCAGAAAGACTTGGAATATAGGGGAGGGACACCACTTACATGGATTGGATCGGGTTATGAAAGTGGTGGCTCGAGGTCCCGGGGTCGCGTACCCGTATGCCGGAAACCAATATCGGACAGATAATTGGCTTAGACACCCTCTGAGATGGTGATCTGAGATCTAAGCGTATAGTACGTATACGTACTTAAATTGAAAACTAAAGTGAGTCAGTAACCGCGATGGTTATGGGACTGATCTTCACTCGGGGAAAAGTGTGGCGTTGGCGGAGAAAGGAGTGTTTTGAAACTAGGTCCTTTCCGCTTTTCCTGTTGTGAAAAACAGAGTAAAAATGGAAAAATCTCTGTAACCACATAGTATTCTAACATCACAAGACTTGTTACGTTCCCACACTACCCGGGGATCGCTTAGCCAGATTTCGCGTAACTTATTTACTGCATTCCATCAAATCTAACAATTGTAACAGCAAGAAATGTAAAACGTAGTGTCAGTTTTCATACATTGTTTAAGTTCATGTTAGTTTTAAAATAAAAAAAATTATTTCACTCTTGTTTTCTCACATCGAGCAAGCAGTCACCATTTTAGTTAATAAATAAATTATTTTATAAAATTTTTAATAAAATATTTTAAAGATTTGGTTTTTTTTGGATCCTACGCTGCCACCGTACTTAATTAACTATTATTTTCCAGCATAACATTTTTAAGCACTTTGTGCAAAATAGCACACAACTTGATTCTTCTCGGGAAAAACCCCTCCTCATCTTACGGATTACTGTGATGTTGTCTTTACATCAACTGCATACACGATCATATAATATTTTATAAACATTTAATTTTATTTACATACAAGTAAATGATAATAACCTAAATAATTTCACGCTCTATTCCGCATACAGTCAGAGGTATATATAAAAAGCAAACCTGACTGACTGACTTATATATATATATCAACGCACAGCCGAAACTACTGTACCTAGAAACATCAAATTTGGTACAAGAGTTCCTTTTATGATGTTTCAATTTCATTTGTATGTAATTTATAGACTTAAAAGTATGAAAATAGCTATATAAGTTTTGAATCACAATTAAAAATGATCTGTGTAGGCGAATTTAACAAATTCTCGTCAAAGGGGATAATATTATGAATAAATATTGTAACACTATTATTTTTGATTGTAATCATTAATTGTAGTAATTGGATTACTCAAATGTAGATACTATTAAGAAAAATAGTACAAACTTATTTTTAGTTTCACTTACCTCACTAAATTTTCTTTGACTTTAAATTTCGTAGTTATTTCTATAATAATGTCCGAGACGATCTTAGGGTCAAGACACATTTTTGCGGGCTTGTCTTGGAACGCAGGTGAACGTTTTCCAGTCAGCGAGTGAGTTGCTAATGTTCTGTAGACGGACATGGATCGTTTTTAAGAGTAGAAAGAGTAAAAAGTATTTTCAAAGTTGTTAAATATATTATAAAATAAAACTGTGAAATATTTTGTCATTTTATAGCTATGAAATATGAAACAATGAAAGAATTTATAATATAAAGTACCTTCGTGGAAATGTAGCTAAAAGTAATGTCCGAGTAGCAATGGTGTAGGATTTCCAGTTAACCTTCCTGAATTTATCTTTGTGGATAAGTGTCTTACCGCTTCCAATAGGTACCTGAAATTAAGAAGAATATATAAGAGATAGTGTAGCAGGGTAGACAGAAAGAACTCAGTGTTCAGACACTCCCCTATTCCGCTTTCTGCTATCCGTCGAATGTGGACACATTGCGGATTGATTGATTGATTGCCACTTTGTCTTACCAGAGCAGGGGGGCAAATGTTGGTTGGTCTTGAATATATGTTAATATAAGTGTCTTAGATCTTATATCATATCAAAGTTCAGACACATAAAGAAATTTGGAATCTGATATTTCATAATGTAACCAACAGAAGAGGGCACAACTATAGACCTTACAATATATGTAGGTATTCTACTACTGTAATAATGTTTTCATCTATTATCTATAAAATATAAAATATTTAGGTCTTAAATACGGAAGTGGACACCTACCCATTCTTCATTTTCATTATTTTTTTTATTTTCTATTCTATGATATTTGTTTGTAATGAGAACGTTATCATTGGATCGGTTGGATTTCTCGCTCTGGCTTCTTTCACTGCGATCGATATCGTTACTTTTCTCTTTAGAAATCGGCGGATCCAATTCATTTAAATCGAAACATTCGCCACCGACATCATTATTCTCAACGCTAATTTGAGATTGGCTTGCAGGTGTTATGTCATTGATAATCTTGAATAGTTCCTCAAAAGTCTTCTTCATTACCAAAATGGTCTGTCTGGTATTTGTTTTCACGCCTGCATCTTTCGGCGGTGAAATCTTCCTTTGAGTAGAATCAGGTAAAGATTTATTTGTTATTGGGATATTCCCGTATTTCCTTTTACGAGTAACATTGAGGCTCCTATTGTTTACGTTAATCTGGCGTTCTTGCAAAACATTTACAACCGCATTAGGTCTATGTACGGGTATCGGTGCTTTCTTACTATTCCTCTTTTTTATATTTTGACGAATGTATTGTTCCCTTTTTAATGTTTTAGCCTTAACTTCCTGGAAACGGGCAGATACTGTTATATTGTTTTTATAAAATAAGTAATTCAGTTTATTTTATATATTTATTTTTAGGTCTTGATATACAAATGGTTATTAAATAAATAAATTATTAGAGAATTTCATAAAAAAATTGTCCTACCTTATCAGATTCTTTTGAAGACGAACTTTCACCAGTTGGTGCCCATGACGATGCACTTGGGGAATAATCTCTTTCCTCTTGTTGCGTATTAATTACCCTTCCCGCGCTTTCGTTTGCGTTCAAACGTTTTTGTGAGACTAAAAAATGACTTGATAAACTTAGTAAAATTACTTACTTCACAAGATAATATGTAATACTGTATACTGTGAATAGTTCATAAATAAACAACATTAGGTGACTGTACTAAAATGTACTTTAATAACATGTGCTTAAGTAGAAAAAAAATATTTTATATATACATTTATGTTATACATTAATAAAATACACATAAATAAAAAAGATTCATGTAAGATATTTAACTTAAATTTAATTAAATACTCATATCTACGTACTGCTCCCACTGCAAGGTCTGTCAAAGATGCACATTATAAATTGAAATTATACTTAAGAGAGCACTTACATGAATTATCCCCAGCCTTATGTTCATTATTTTGTTCAGGTTTCACTTCCGCGTTCTCTGAAACCTCGGGGGATCGCTTCGAACTCCAATCTGCTAGTATCCATTTCTCAATATTATTTTTTGGATTCATTACTTCTGAAATATATAACCACTGACACCAAGGCGGTACGGCACGTTACTAAGCACCCGATGCATTACCCGAGCCTCAGGTAAAAGTTACATTGCACCCTTACTTTAGCCATTATTACAGCCTCGGCCCCATCCCGTCCGGAACAATACGGTATTCGCTAACCGACAACATCAGCAAAAAATGAACCTTTTCGCAACTATTTCTAAGTAAGAGATTTATTATGTTCTTTTAAATAGAACACTGCACCCTGTATTGTATCTTCCAAAGTCGTAAATTTGTTAACAAAGATTCACCATACGATATTTTAAAGTACTACGCTTAATTTTATTTTCGTGTTAAGAAGTGTAAGATAAAATGCATCGATTTTATGGCTTATTCGAAGTTTCAATTACAGAAACTAATTAACGTCTTTGTAATATAAAATTAAAAATTTGTTTAAAAATACCGCGTTTAAAAACAAATTTGTTAAGTCATAAGAATTTACCCACATCACAATTCATTTAAGTCAACTATATATTAATCCTGTACAGCTGTCTAATGCAATCGATGATTCTATGCGTATAACATATGAAACGTGATATCTGTAAGCCTTATGTCAAGCGCGAGTCACACTTGCGCACCGAGGGTTCCGTCCCACTTTTATGATTGTATGTCATCGGAAAGTATAGAACTACATATATAAGTGTGTAAAGGTTATATTTTCTATGATAGACTTTCAAATTACCGATTTTCAGATGTTTTCCTTTGTTTGTACTATAAGTTCTAACTTCATGTCAAATTTCAAAATTCTAGCTGACCAGAAATGAAACAGAAAATGAAAATCACTATAAAATATAAGCATAAACGCTCGTATCGTATATTTGATAATAATTATACTTCCACACGATTTTGTGAAAAAATAATGGTGGTGTCTCCACATCCAACATATTTTTCTCTGCACCACGTCTTCGCACCATACGAAATGACCGATGAGATGCTTTGCTCGAACGCTTAAGTGTTATGAACTGAACATTTAAGTGAGTCGCAAGTAACATTTAAGTTTATAAGTATTTTGCTCATCTCACTCCAAAGGGTGTCTAGCCAATTATCTGTCCGATATTTGGTTTTCAGCATACGGGTACGCGACCCCGGGATCTCGAGCCACCACTTTCATAACCCTATCCAATCCATGTAAGTGGGGTCCCTCCCCTATATTCAAAGTCTTTCTGCCTCTTATTCCTTTTCCTTTCTTGGTTTCTCCCAGTAATGGGTTTGGAGGTCAGATGGCAATCGCTCCACTAAAAACCACTTCGCCACTAGTATGGACAGATTTAGAAAAAAGCTGGGCCGTTAAACGACGCGCAGGCACATCGCCCTACACCTGCGATAAGTGGGCAAGGGCTACTGTGTCAAGTACGGGCACGGCTAACGACGTCAGTACCCAGACGGAAACTCCGCTTTGCAACATGGAATATTGGCTCTCTAACCGGACGATTCAGAGAACTCGCAGATGTACTCATCAGACGTCGGGTCCAGTGTGCTTTCCTTCAGGAAACTCGCTGGAAGGGCAATAAGTCTCGTAACATCGGGCAGGGTTACCGCCTTATATACACTGGGTCACCTACAGGCAAAAATGGTGTGTCGGTAGCGCTTTCTGAAGAGCTTCAGTATGGGCTTCTTGAAGTTGACCGTCGCTGCGACCGCTTGATGCGGAAGGTACTGATCGAGGGCGTTATCACAAACTTAATCAGAGCTTGTACTCCCCGGGCAGGTTGTAGGGCGGCTGAAAAGGAGACCTTCTGGGAGCAGTATGAAGAGCTCCTACTCGCTATACCGTCTACCGAATCAGTCTTAGTTGGGGGGGGACTTGAATGGCCACGTGGGTAGGGTCGCTGAGGTGTATGAACGTGTTCACGGGGGTTTTGGATATGGTCTTCGTAATGCAGAGGGAGAAAATATTCTAAAAACCTGCATTTTGTCTGATCTGGCTATCGTGAACACTTTCTTCCAGAAGAAACCTCAGCACCTTATAACGTATAAGAACGGGTCCCACTTAACTCAAATTGATTATTTGCTGACTAGACGGTGTCATATAGGCAGGGTGACCAACTGTAAGGTCATTCCCGTCGAAAGCCTGACGGCCCAACATCGTCTCCTTGTCACGGACTATAATGTTACTCCAAAAAAGAAAGAAGCTGAGAAACGCAAGCCTAGGATTAAGTGGTGGTTGTTGAATGGGCCGATGCAGACGACTTCTTGGCAGAGGTGGAGAGTCAAAATCTACTGACTAACACCGAGACCGCTCAGACTGCATGGGATCGAGCATTCAGCAATCATTGCGGCGGGCAAGCGAGTTCTTGGTGTTACTAAGGGTGGGCGTGTCATCGACAGGGAGACATGGTGGTGGAATGAGCAGGTGCAGGGGGTGATTCAGGAAATCTTTTCCTGAAGGCTGCGTTTAAAGAGTGGCAGCATTCCAACTCTCCTGAAGATAGACTGGAGCACATAGCAGCAAAACGGGCCAGCAAAAGAGCTGTAGCCAGAGCCCGCAGAGAAAGTTTGTCGCCATTGTACGATAAACTTGAAACTGTGGAGGGGCAGAAGCTCATATACAAACTGGCTCGTGCTCGAGATAAAGCGACGCAGGATATTACAAAATGTCTTTGCGTCAGAGATTCTCGGGGCACGTTGCTGTGTAATCATGCCTCTGTGAAGGAGAGATGGAGAAGCTACTTTAAGGAGCTGCTGAACACTCAGCAGTCTTGTAGTCTTCCTCCTGAATTATCTCCTATCCTCGGACTTGTTACTCCAATAAACCGTGACGAAACTCGTAATTGTCTTCGACGCATGAAGAACGGAAAAGCGGTAGGACCTGACGACATCCCAATCGAGGCGTGGAAATCGTTGGGCTCTCTTGGCGTGCTTATACTTACTGACCTATTTAACCGTATCTTGAATACTGGAAAGATGCCACATCAGTGGCGGCAAAGCTTTATTATCCCTATTTACAAAGGGAGGGGCAGTGTTCAAGATTGCGGTAGTTATAGGGGCATTAAGATTATGAGCCACACCATGAAGCTCTTCGAGGGCATGATCAGCCTCAGGTTCTGCCAAGAATGTACTGTCTCTGAGTCTCAGTATGGGTTTCAACCAGGATCAGGCACCATGGACGCCATTTTTGCCCTCAGAACTTTGATGGAGGCTTACAGGGAAAAAAGGAGAGCTCCGCATGTGGCCTTTTTGGACCTGCAGAAGGCCTTTGACTGTGTGCCACGTCAGTGTATCTGGTGGGCTTGCGATCCAAGGGGATACCTGAAGCCTATATTGAGGTTATCAGAGATATGTACAACGACCCCGCTTCAGTGGTTAGGACCGCTGTTGGCGACACCAAGCCCTTCCCGATTACAGTAGGGGTTCACCAGGGCTCAGCTCTTAGTCCGTTCTTATTCAATGTACTGCTGGATACTGTCTCGGCTCACATCCAGTGCCAGCCTCCGTGGCTGATGATGTATGCCGATGACATAGTACTCATCGACGAGAACCGACTGATGCTGGAGCGTAAAGTGAACGCCTGGAAGGGTGCGCTTGAGAACTGAATCTCAAACTGAATGTGTCGAAGACCGAGTACATGGCTTGCGGGAACCCAGACTCGAGCACCATCCATATCGGGCCTGAGCCAGCCGTTAAGTCGGAGAAGTTCAGGTACCTTGGAGGCGTTATGCATGAGTCTGGACGCATCGACCACGACATCCATGCCCGTATAAACACTGCCTGGGCCAAATGGCGGGAGGTCACTGGTGTGGTCTGCGATAGCAGAACCCAACCGCCCAAGCTCAAGGGACTGATATACAAGAGCATTATCCGACCGGTTCTCATATACGGCAGCGAATGTTGGCCAACATTATCTCGGCACACTCAGGAGCTTCACGTCACGGAGATGAAGATGCTGAGATGGATGTGTCACATTCATTCGCGGTAGTCTTGGGGTCCGTGACGTAGCGGATAAGCTCCAAGAGCTGTCTCGTTATGCGCCTAGTTAGTTATGCGCCGATCTGAGAACTATGTCGGAAGGAAGTGCCTTGACATGTCTGTCCCTGGAGTTAGACCACCCGGACGCCCAAGGAAGCGATGGCTGGATGTCGTGACACAAGACATGAGAGCCAATAAATTGTCCACTGAGGATGTTAAAGACCGTGCAAAGTGGAGTAGGCTTAATCGGAAGGCAGACCCTGGCAAAAGCCGGGACTAATGCCAAGAAGAAGAAGTATTTTGCTCTTAAATATTTCCGACATACTACTAAATGAAGCCCAGCCCAGTCGTATACGGCGTTGAATCTGGCGAGTTCAGCCCGATCTGTCTAGAGTAATTATTTGGCGAGGTTCTTTATCAATTTTGTTAATTTATGTTTCTCCAGTCAGATCCACAAACTTTGAAGTCGTCTTTTTTCCAAGTTTTTATTATAACGTACTTCTGCTAAAATAGCTATTATTTATAACAACTATTTTTAAGAGAGGTTGAACATGTAAACATAGAAACTATTAAAATTATATGTTATTAGAATATATTCTTTTATAATTTGTGTTATAAATTTGATTTCAGTATATTTTATACTTTTTTCTTTCAGAGTTCCACATCCGAAGATCCCAAAATAATATTTTTATATGTATATGTAATTAGGAGAATAGCGAATTTATATGTAATTAGGAGAATATTTTTATATGTAATTAGGAGAATAGCGAATACAATATTTTATGATATAATCTATTCGTATCTATATGATTATTTATTTTATTTAAATAATTAATAATTCATGTTTAAAAAGCCTGTAAATATAAAGAAGTGACAAATATACGTTACTTTAAACGTTACGGTGCTTCAAAAAGCGAGCGCTGAAATAGCACAAATTCAGTTGACGACACATTAGCAAATGGAACCACTTAATAAAAAAAGGAAGCAAATCTTCCACTTTGTTATTATTAGGGATTTTTAATAATTTCAATATTTTTCACGAAAGTTTTAATATTTTTTATGACTTATGTAGATAAGTCATGAAAAATATTAAAATTTTCGACCCAGTACTCTTACTCTGTTTTAAACTGTTACTTTTACCATTTCAATTTGCTACACGCATGATGATAATTTGCTGCTATCTTCAGGTGAACACTTTTTCAAGTTGGTTACCAGATGGTACTCCTTAGGCTTACACTCCCTGACAAGATTAGGTAATTGACATTTGACATTAAGACATTGACATGTTAGTGTTTTGGTCGGAAGATGGTAACACGAGCACTTGCGTTCCGCAAGCACGCTTGGCGTTTCGCCATAATTATCTAATAAAAGAGAAGTAGAAGAAGACTTGAACTAGGTCATATTATTCGAAACCAACATTTTAATGCTTTCGTGTAAAATAACAACAAAAGTGAATTATAATATATAAAATGGAAGCAAAGAAATTAAAGAAATCAAAAGGCACAATTAGTAAAGGACAAATCAAGAAAACGCTTAAAAATGTTATTTGTCGTCCCGATACTGCTTTTTGGTAAATCATTTTTCATTTTCATAAATCTATCTGTATAAATTATTTTATAGAATTATGTATGTTAAGTACATTCTTCTTCTTGGCATTAGTCCCGGCTTTTGCCAGGGTCTGCCTTCCGACTGAGCCTACTCCACTTTGCACGGTCTTTAACATCCTCAGTGGACAATTTATTGGCTCTCATGTCTTGTGTCACGACATCCAGCCATCGCTTCCTTGGGCGTCCGGGTGGTCTAACTCCAGGGACAGACATATCAAGGCACTTCCTTCTGACATAGTTCTCAGATCGGCGCATAACATGGCCATACCATCTCAGGCGACGCTCTTGGAGCTTATCCACTACGTCACGGACCCCAAGACTACCTCGAATGAATGTGTTGCGTATGCGGTCGGACCGCGTCACGCCACACATCCATCTCAGCATCTTCATCTCCGTAACGTGAAGCTCCTGAGTGTGCCGAGATAATGTTGGCCAACATTCGCTGCCGTATATAAGAACAGGTCGGATAATGCTCTTGTATATCAGTCCCTTGAGCTTGGGCGGTATTCTGCTATCGCAGACCACACCAGTGACCTCCCGCCATTTGGCCCAGGCAGCGTTTATACGGGCATGGATGTTGTGGTCGATGCCTCCAGACTCATGCATAACGGCTCCGAGGTACCTGAACTTCTCCGACTTAACGGCTGGCTCAGGCTCGATATGGATGGTGCTCGAGTCCGGGTTCCCGCAAGCCATGTACTCGGTCTTCGACACATTCAGTTTGAGACCACCGTTCTCAAGTGCACCCTTCCAGGCGTTCACTTTACGCTCCAGCATCAGTCGGTTCTCATCGATGAGTACTATGTCATCGGCATACATCATCAGCCACGGAGGCTGGCACTGGATGTGAGCCGAGACAGTATCCAGCAGTACATTGAATAAGAACGGACTAAGAGCTGAGCCCTGGTGAACCCCTACTGTAATCGGGAAGGGCTTGGTGTCGCCAACAGCGGTCCTAACCACTGAAGCGGGGTCGTTGTACATATCTCTGATAACCTCAATATAGGCTTCAGGTATCCCCTTGGATCGCAATGCCCACCAGATACACTGACGTGGCACACAGTCAAAGGCCTTCTGCAGGTCCAAAAAGGCCACATGTAGAGCTCTCCTTTTTTCCCTGTAAGCCTCCATCAAAGTTCTGAGGGCAAAAATGGCGTCCATGGTGCCTGATCTTGGTTGAAACCCATACTGAGACTCAGAGACAGTACATTCTTGGCAGAACCTGAGGCTGATCATGCCCTCGAAGAGCTTCATGGTGTGGCTCATAATCTTAATGCCCCTATAACTACCGCAATCTTGAACACTGCCCCTCCCTTTGTAAATAGGGATAATAAAGCTTTGCCGCCACTGATGTGGCATCTTTCCAGTATTCAAGATACGGTTAAATAGGTCAGTAAGTATAAGCACGCCAAGAGAGCCCAACGATTTCCACGCCTCGATTGGGATGTCGTCAGGTCCTACCGCTTTTCCGTTCTTCATGCGTCGAAGACAATTACGAGTTTCGTCACGGTTTATTGGAGTAACAAGTCCGAGGATAGGAGATAATTCAGGAGGAAGACTACAAGACTGCTGAGTGTTCAGCAGCTCCTTAAAGTAGCTTCTCCATCTCTCCTTCACAGAGGCATGATTACACAGCAACGTGCCCCGAGAATCTCTGACGCAAAGACATTTTGTAATATCCTGCGTCGCTTTATCTCGAGCACGAGCCAGTTTGTATATGAGCTTCTGCCCCTCCACAGTTTCAAGTTTATCGTACAATGGCGACAAACTTTCTCTGCGGGCTCTGGCTACAGCTCTTTTGCTGGCCCGTTTTGCTGCTATGTGCTCCAGTCTATCTTCAGGAGAGTTGGAATGCTGCCACTCTTTAAACGCAGCCTTCAGGAAAAGATTTCCTGAATCACCCCCTGCACCTGCTCATTCCACCACCATGTCTCCCTGTCGATGACACGCCCACCCTTAGTAACACCAAGAACTCGCTTGCCCGCCGCAATGATTGCTGAATGCTCGATCCCATGCAGTCTGAGCGGTCTCGGTGTTAGTCAGTAGATTTTGACTCTCCACCTCCGCCAAGAAGTCGTCTGCATCGGCCCATTCAACAACCACCACTTAATCCTAGGCTTGCGTTTCTCAGCTTCTTTCTTTTTTGGAGTAACATTATAGTCCGTGACAAGGAGACGATGTTGGGCCGTCAGGCTTTCGACGGGAATGACCTTACAGTTGGTCACCCTGCCTATATGACACCGTCTAGTCAGCAAATAATCAATTTGAGTTAAGTGGGACCCGTTCTTATACGTTATAAGGTGCTGAGGTTTCTTCTGGAAGAAAGTGTTCACGATAGCCAGATCAGACAAAATGCAGGTTCTTAGAATATTTTCTCCCTCTGCATTACGAAGACCATATCCAAAACCCCCGTGAACACGTTCATACACCTCAGCGACCCTACCCACGTGGCCATTCAAGTCCCCCCCAACTAAGACTGATTCGGTAGACGGTATAGCGAGTAGGAGCTCTTCATACTGCTCCCAGAAGGTCTCCTTTTCAGCCGCGCTACAACCTGCCCGGGGAGTACAAGCTCTGATTAAGTTTGTGATAACGCCCTCGATCAGTACCTTCCGCATCAAGCGGTCGCAGCGACGGTCAACTTCAAGAAGCCCATACTGAAGGTCTTCAGAAAGCGCTACCGACACACCATTTTTGCCTGTAGGTGACCCAGTGTATATAAGGCGGTAACCCTGCCCGATGTTACGAGACTTATTGCCCTTCCAGCGAGTTTCCTGAAGGAAAGCACACTGGACCCGACGTCTCATGAGTACATCTGCGAGTTCTCTGAATCGTCCGGTTAGAGAGCCAATATTCCATGTTGCAAAGCGGAGTTTCCGTCTGGGTACTGACGTCGTTAGCCGTGCCCGTACTTGACACAGTAGCCCTTGCCCACTTATCGCAGGTGTAGGGCGATGTGCCTGCGCGTCGTTTAACGGCCCAGCTTTTTTCTAAATCTGTCCATACTAGTGGCGAAGTGGTTTTTAGTGGAGCGATTGCCATCTGACCTCCAAACCCATTACTGGGAGAAACCAAGAAAGGAAAGGGAATAAGAGGCAGAAAGACTAGGAGAATAGGGGAGGGACACCACTTACATGGATTGGATAGGGTTATGAAAGTGGTGGCTCGAGGCCCCGGGGTCGCGTACCCGTATGCCGAAAACCAAATATCGGACAGATAATTGGCTAGACACCTTCTGAGAGTGTATGTTATGTTTGAGTGTATGTTATTGAGTGTATGTTAAGTACATTATTTTAATCAAACTCATTAATGTTGCAGGCCAGATGTTTTCGAAACAGAAGTGAATGATATTGATGAAATTGTTAAAATTTATAGTGTTCCTATACCTAATTTCGTAAAACCACACTGGAAGGAAATTAAATCATTAAAGAAAATTGAGAGGCCAAAACCACCACCCATTAAGTATGTACCACCTCCACTGATATTTCTATTATATGTATGAACTTGATATAATTTATATTTTATTTTCCAGAAAAGTAGACAATTTATATTTTGGTATATCTGAATGCTATGATGCAATACAAACTAAAAAAGTTTCAGTAGTAATAGTGGAATCTTTGGTCAATCTACAAAGTATAGCTCAGCCTGTAATAGATGCGTGTGTTAACTCTACTATACCAGTTGTTTGTGTTAAAAACTTAAGGACTTTATGTAAAAAATATTTTGGTATTCAAACAAGTTGTTTAGGAGTTAAAACTGATGGTTTACTAGACTTGAGTAATAAAGTAAAACAAATATCACAGAACTATAAACCTATGAAAATTTCACCTAAAATTATAGCAATTGAAGAAGATGAAGCATGTTTAGAAAAAGATGAACCTAGACAAGTTGATGAAGTCAATAATAGTCCTTATTTATACAGACCTAATAAAAAAATAAGAATTTTCATACCTTCAAATACAGACAAGGCTAAGGATGCGAATAAATTTAATGGTCAACAGTTCATTAAAATATCAGAAAAACATGAAGATAAACCTGATCATAACAGTTATATGAGAATGATATTAAAGAAAATAACTAATTATCCTAACAGGGTAAAATTGAAGGAAAAATTATACATAATAAGTACATTAGATACAACAACTTACTGATATTAATTTAATTACTTTAGGCAAGATAATGGAATTCAAAAGTGATATGGTCTCTTACTGCCCTGAGATATGGTCTTTTACTATATTTATAACTAAATAATATCTTGTGAAATTCATTTTGACATGTGCCGTTCATTTCTCCTGGCGAAGAAGACCTGACAATGGAAATGGAAAGTAGTAAATGTAACCTTAAACATGTTGGGATTTTCTTTCTATTTTTATAAGAGATAAGAAGATTTTTGTAAAATAAGCTCGATCATTTCTAATTAGATATTTTATTCTTAAAGTAATTTATTGCTGTCTTTATAGACATAATTTTTAAATTCCTTATAACAAATTATTAACACTGTGCTAAATATATGTCAGTTTGTTAGTGCTCTAGGTATTTATATATAACTAAGTTATATAAAAAATATATAATCAAATTTTGTCCATTCTTCTCACAACTATAGACAAATTTGTTTATAGAAACTAAAACTTATGTTTGCTATACTTCAAATAAATTTGTAAAAATATTGTTATTTGGAGTATAGCAGGCAAGTAGATAATATTTATCTTACATTTGATGCATTGCATTTAAGGTTTTATAACAGTTCAATTTAATAAAATCAAACAACAAATAGTTAACTATAACTATAAATTAAGCTACGTATTTATCTAATATATATGTATCTGGCCATTAGCACCTTATGTACATTAAAAGTAAACATATAATTATATCATTTTTTAAAAGTAATGGATTAAAAATAGTGTATCTATACATATTTTGTAAAGCACTATTTTAAATCTCATTATTTAATCATGCACATAAATTTGGCCTTGTCTCATAATAACAATATTATATAACATATACAAATATAACAAAAATCGTTGCTCAATTCTCATTGTTAAATTTATTTATCGAATAACATACAGGTATCTAAAAAATTAATAGATATATCTAGTAGGTACATAGTACCAGTACCAGTTACCATCACAAACTTTACATTTATTGCAATACACACTAATCTACAAGTTCCACTATGATTGAAGCAGCAAGCAAAAATGGACCTTGTAACCGTTTTTGCACAAATAATATGTATATATGCATGTATATGGCTAGAACATTTGAATTACTTGAAATTTTTGCTTTAGCCTCAAATTATAATAAATGTCAACAGCACAATAAGCTAATATGGTAAACAGCTTATGAAACAATTAATTCAATGTGAATTTTTATATAATTTTATAAGAAAAGCTTCAAAGCTTTCCTTATACAACTTCAAATAATGTAATATTAATTGCTTATTTTTATAATTTTTGTAAGAGAAAATTGATTAATGATTAATTTAAAAAGGTATGCTTATAATTATAGTGAAATATATAAATATACATGGAATACGCAAGTAAATTAGTCAGTTCAGTCATTAGACGTAATGTGTGAAAGTGACAATTTTGAGTTTGATTGATTTTGTTTATAAATTCTTAGGTTAATCTTACAAAATATATCTTAAATACCGACATTCACTTCCCAGAAGTGTTTGTCTAACAAAATTGAATGTACAAATAATGCCTTTATATGATAAAAATAAAACTTTCTACCAGTTGGCATCTTCGGGCCTCGATGTTTTGATATTTGATGGCTTAATGTATAACGTTAATATTCCTTTACTAAAATATAAAATAGTTTTTGGGTAGACACAGACTAACTTGGTGTAAAACAAGTGTTAAATTTGTTTCCCAAGTTGTCACTGATTGTAGATTGCGACATATTAATAACTTTAAACATTGGATTCAATTTGTAGCAAATGTCTGTTATTTTCGATACAAACATGAACCCAAGTCAGATTTTATACTACAATCCTGTCTGGTTCCGTTTGATCAAACATTGTTTTATGATTTATGTAATTTGTATCTTGACATCTGGAACAGGAGCTTGTAAGTTTATTAATAAGTCACATGGACTATGTGAATTATCTCTGGATAAATATTTTCACATTGCTTACTTTTTAATTTAAAAAAAGCAAGAATATAGTGCAATGGCATACATTTTTGATGCCACATTTTATACATGAAAATATACGAAAGCAATACTTTCGGATATTTTCTTAAGAAAACCTTAATCCGGTAATTATGCAGTATGGGAATTTGTGTTTAAATTAAGTCGTGTTTAAATCATCATGTTAGATATTTCAAACTGACGTGACTTGTATAATCAATTATATTTTTTTATAATATTTACCAAAGCTAATTGATTATCTTTACTTGATAGCGACAAGCTATCGCCAGCTCGATCTATGAACATAGAACCTAATTTCGCTTAAAAATTAGGAATAACTCACAAATCAGCAATTCAATGCGTGAAGTAATTATCACATTTTCAATAAGTTTTCCTCAAATACAGTGAGGGGCATATTCAATGTGCAGGTCTCGGAAGCGTGGCCTCGCTCGGTCTGTATCTGTCTAGAATGATTGCGCACATTTTCTGTGGGTCAGTTTCTTCTGGATAAGTTGTCATTGCTTCTGTCACTTGAGCTTCTGGAAAAATGCCTGTTAAATGGAAGTGCATGTGACGTCGCGTCTCCCAGTGCTGAAGGGCGCCTTCGGAAGCGCATGGCGACATGGTCAACCCTGCCATATGTGGAGCTAGGGCGGCCGCTGCACCTACTGGGGCGGAAGAGACCCGCGCTGCAGTAGAATGTAATCGAGGATCACATGCTGGGTTAAGGGTCAATTGGCGAACTAATTTTTTATGCGGATTGTCTGGTTGAGACGGTCCCGTTATCGGCCCTGGTCCTGGTCCAGGCCCCGGAACCTGTGCGCGGTCGAAATGAGACACTAAAGACGGATCAGAGAGTCTCGGTGTCGCGGAATGTGCTCGAGTTAGAGGTTTTTTGTTATCAGTGGGCCTTCCTCCGGGGGGCAGACTGAGCGTGTGCAGGTCTTTCGCTTTCCTAGCGGCGCGTTCAGACAATTTCTCCGCTACAGTTTTATGTGGGCGTCCAGCGCGTTCAGGATGGTGGAATTTGCACTTGTTGCCATATGTACATTTTCTACCGTAAGGACACGCGGGAGGTGGGTCTGCGCGTGACGGTGGAGCGCGTAGGAAACTATCCAATGTAGGGCCAGACCGGCCGAGGGGGTCACCGGGCGGCATGAATCTGTCGTTCACGAAGGAAAACATCAATAGACGTTCGTCAACCACTTTTCTGAATTCTGGACTTTCAGCGGCTAAGTCCCTATAGTTATCATTAGATACTACGATTCCGTCTGTTTTTGCGGCTAATTTTAGAATGTATCTATCATCGTAGCACACAAGTCGTTTGCCTCCCAGGTGTCTGCTCGGCGTGTAAACGAGGACCCGGATACGTTCTAGACGTTCCAAAGCATCACGGTCCGCCACGGGATTGTCTGGACGAGTGGCTTCTTTCCGCCATTTTGGCACAAAAACTGTAATCTCTTTGTGCCCCCGCGCTCGGAACCAGTCCACACAAATTTCAATTCCTCGACACGAAAATACTTCCTTATTTCCGTCGCTGTAAATAACAAAACATAATCGATTATATTTAAAATATATAAAGAAAACTATAAAAGATTGTATTAATTAAAATATAAAAATTATTACGAATAAAATGAGTAGGTTGCTTTTAAGATTTCTTGATATATAAACATAAAATTTATTTTTTTTATACGGTACTTTATTTTTACTTATCTATATTTTAGAGAAATGCAGCATTTATAACAGTTTGACATAGTGAATACAAAAAATACACGTTAGTTAGTCAATACTTACTGAAATATGAAGTAACTTACCTCATAGCCACATTGCTTCCATCTATTACAATGTGCCGTAATGGAGCTCTGTCGGGAAGAGGTTCAGGCTCATTGGGCAGGGGCGGAGAGATGGCTCTTGGAGGCCTTTTCGCTGCTAGCTTGATTAATTCCGCCAATAATTCGTTACGAGGCGGATCAGGGCCCAATCTTTGCAAAGCTGTTCGTGCGAGCCTTTCTGAATAGCCCAGTTTCACCGCAAACTCAATTTTAGCCTGTCAAAATTAAATTAATGTAGGTCAATACACTAATATTTTGTGTTAAGCAATATATTAACTAAGATGTGGGCGTTTAATCACGTGGGAGGATTTAAAAGCGTGTTTTAGCGACCATAATAACAAATATTGCATGCTAAAATAGGTGTTACATTTTCATGGCCTTGCAAATGGCAAATCTGTGTACTGATTTCGGTTGCATTTGGCAGCATTCATTCATTCCACGTACACTAAATTATCGTAGTATCATTTAGTTTATGTAATATATATTACATAAATATATTTTATAAATAGACAAAGGGTAATATGTCGTAAAATAAATTAAATCCCTTGTAAATATATTTTTAAAGAATCATAACCCATATAGATAGTTCACATAATACTTATTGCAGATATATTTTAGTACAATCGATCAACTTGTAAGGAGTGGAACAGTTTTTAAAGATAGCGGTCATTAACAATAAAATAAAAAAGAAAGATAAATTTTACGTTTAAGCTGCACGTAATCACTTATATAGATGGCCATAAAATGGCATTACTAAGGCAACGCTTGTTAAATTTGTAATATCGTGTAATGCAGTCTATTTTTACGATACTGTCGACTTTATGTAATGAAATATCGAGATATTGTGTTTGCAAATTATGTAACTTATCTTGAAATCATCAAAATAAACTAACAATAAAAACTATTTAACTGGCTGGAATGAAATAACATTAGAGGTCGTGGGTTCAATAGCCGTATATGAAGAATACATTTATTATCTATATATACAGAATATTTGCTTAATTATTAATATAAAGAGTAATATGTGTTAAATTGTAAAATAATAATAGCACTTATTGTTAATAGAAAAAGGAAAGTACGGATACCCTTTTCGTTTAATATTAGCTTATAGTATTTTTAATTATATTTTGTTTTATATATTAAAAGTTACATGACATTATTACATTTAATAGTAGCACATATAGATGCAGTTCTCTATTAATTTAAACCTTCATTGTCACATAAAAAAAAATATTTTAACAAAACTAGATGTAGCATACTTGATTAGGCTGTGGGGGTGGAGCCAGAGTGACATACTCCGCGAACTCTGCGGCGAGGGTGTCAGAGGGAGTCCGCGAGGCAGTACGGTGCCCGCCATCGTCATCGCACTCGGAATCATAGCTCGAGTCCTCGCCACGCTCACCCGCCCATCCAAGCGACGACTCCACATATTTCTGGAATTTAAATAATGGATTTTTCATTAATTTTTGCAATTTAATACTTATTAAATAGAATAAAAGTTCCTATAGACTATAGAAGAATTTATATGATATATGAAATATTTTTATATTTCTTATTTCGGTTAACCAATAATGTTCATGGTAAACAGCTTAGGGTCACCAGTGATTAGAACAATAGTGATTACACAATTTAGTGGATAAAAAAGATAATGCGATGAAAATGAGTTGCTGTGTCGCTAAAAATGTACAAAAAAGTAAACTCCGAACCATGTAAAAACTATTGAAGTACCTACCTACCTACTTAATTACAAAAGGTTATTTCTAATGGCATTGTGGAAAAAATACATCCAGTATACACGAAATTAATCCGTTAAGTTTAATTAATAATAGTAAACCATTTTGCGCACCTAACATTTAATTTCAATCAATGCGATGCATTAAACAATAAATGCACCATTACTACAGTAAAAAACAAGCAAATCTTTTTATATTCGTCTTATATACTAATCATCGTGTATAAAAAACCTTGGTCCTTTCGATTGAAATTTAAGATTCCGGATCTACTTACTGACAACGTTTGAAAGCGCATTTGATATTGACATATGATTTGGATAAAAAATATTAAATATATATAGGTATTTACAATATTTTTATACGTATCGACGTACAGAAATAAAACTTGTCACTTATGTATTATCTATGGGCACCGGTGTAGTCATCAGTAAACATTTACTGCTGCTCAACAACGCCAATACAAGACAGGGTCACGAGGGCGTCGAAGCGGATCTACGGATGATCATTGACCTTTACCGCGCGCGATTCCTTAATATACCGGTTGTAACTCATTATATATTTTATAATATATGATATGGATATCGAAACGCACCCACAATAATCAAACGCAAATCACAAATATTCAGCTATCGACAAAATTAAGACGCCCACCTAAATAAGTGAACCTCTGCGGAAACCACATCCGTGTTGAAGCTCGCCTATTTCACCTGACGTAGCTCTAAATTCTGATTATATTACTTTTGACAGCTAGTGACATAGTAAAGCACCATGTTGCAATAACTTCTCGAGCTTATAAAATATCAGCTTACTACATTCCTTTAACGTCCAAGATATTAGGTAAGTAAACCGGTAGACCTCATTATTTACAATATTATCTTAATGTTAGCATAAATTATATATTAATACTATTTATATACTGTATTTATATACAGGTCAATTTTTAAACAACGTTATAATATCGTAAAAACCAATAGGTAAATGGGAGAAGCGATTAAAAACTGAATTAGGTGGGTATAATTAGAAAAATATTAAAATCCACTTGTTAACGAAATATTTTTATTTTTACAAACCGATTTACATGTACGTATACAAAAAAATCTTATATTTAATTCCCAATAGATAGCTGTCATACTTAGCGGCGGGTTTTTATAACTGGTTATATTTACATAAGTTCTCATAGAATCGCATTGTTAATACCGTTTATTAGTCCTTTGATACTTAACATACACGAAGGAAAAGTGATATCGTTTCTCTGTGTCAAACAACACATTAATGGGACCTACGTGTATTTTGATTGAAAAAACAGTGAGTGTGCCTTATAAATAATATGAGAAATTCGGTTTTACACGGAGCCTACATCCGAACTGTGTACACGGAAGTGCTCCGCCTAGCGCGAAGCCGGATACAACTTTCTAAAAATATAGTGCGCGAGAATCACCGCCGCTACTCAACTCTCAAGACCGATAAAGAGCTGTAATGCAAAATATTTGTATTGTAGCTACGTAATCTTATAATTTAATTAACATTACCGTGTATAGTAAAGTAAACGTACAAATCTTTAAAATATATATTTAATGTGCATTTACAGCTGCATTTTATAAAATTTTATTAATTATAACATATTATATTGCTAATAAACTAGCGACCCGCCCGTGGCTTCGCTCGATGTTCGCTTTGTCTATAAAACATTTTACATGCAATATTTTATCTGGGCAATAAGCCTACCTAACCTACCTACTCGCGCACGTTTTCGTTATGGGTAAAAACCGTTTTCCTCGCATAAATCTCAATCGAGCTTAAATTCCGGATTAAAAATCGATTCAACTGTTCCAGAGATTAGCTCGGACGAACGGTTTTATGTTTTAGTAACGTATAAATAGCTACACAAACGCACTCGAAAAGCGCAGTTATTTTAAAATAACAAACTGACATTATTATTTCACTATAATCTTATTGATATGTAATTGATATTATTATAAAGTTATCGGATTATCTCCATTATTTATTTCAGTTATAGCTAATTAAATTATTTAAAGAATTTATAAGTCATTATAATATTGATTCTGATATTAAACTGCGTCCATATTAATTTAATTACATTAAACAAAAAAGAAGCTTAAGTAAAAAACTCAAATCAAAAGAATACACAACAAACTGTATCAGTTAGGTACTGAGTGTCACATAAAAATAAAAGGCAGCCGACAATATCCTTGTTTTTCACAAGTGTATAAGTTCCAATACAAAATAAAAAATACCCATCGGATTCTCCCGCTTTAGACACGGTCGTTTACGCTCAACGTATTTGTTTACGTTTTTTTCCTGTTTGGACTTCGTACGTAAGGGAGCAAGCTTCTATTTGTGCAGTATGAAATCTTAGAATCGACAAGGTTAGATATATAATAGGTTTCCATTAACACTTGAAGTACTACTGCTTGCTTACGCTGTAATTGATTACATTATTACAAGGTATATAATTCTTTTTTATTAGGTGCAAACAAATAGCTCATTCTTATTCCAAACCTATTTTTTACTATACTTGTGTAGGATGTGAGCGTATTTCTTTGACCATCGTAATATCCAATAGGATGCGAGTTATTGTTCTTACAATTATATCTACAATTAGTTCTTACATAATTATAATTACTTGTGTATAAATTTAATAGCATTCACATTGAGCACAGTGTCTACGAAAAGATTAAGCCTTGATATAAATCAACAAAAAACGCTGTGCCAAAACAATCAAGCGCCTTGATGTCTTGGCGACCCAGATAATTTTGGAGGTCGCAAATCATTTTGGATACAACTTACGCAATGTCACATGTTCTTATACTGAATTACGGTTGAAACGACGAGATTATCGAAATCGCAACATACTCAAAAGTAAATAGCCGTGTCGACGTTTATTTTGAAGGTTGACATTTGACATTACTTAAGGGTTATTCACTATTGAACGTGACTTGACAGTTACCCCGTGTTTCTTTCAAATCCTAGTCTATTTTATCACAGTAACCCGTATACTAGAGGTATGGCTTTTTTATTTTAAAAAATATATAGATTACATATATATTTTTAACAATAACAAGTAGATGGTGAGGAAGAGACTACAGTTACCCAAGACATACCATCAGAACTATTCATCTAATTCTAGAGACATTGGGTTTTATGTGGCAGCTCCTAGAGGCCACGCTTTGTGCTAAAAACTAAAATTATTTTTAACATAATAACTCCCTCAATGACTATCGAACTTAACACTATCGCCTATAACCAAATGCGCTGCTATGGCATTTCATATTCATAATGTCACTACATTTTATATAACAATATACACAGTGCTAATTTAGAAAAGTTATTTTGGGCAAGTCCAGTTCTTGAATAGTACAAAGGTTATTATTACTTATTAATTATTATGCATAGTCTCGGTATTGATAAAAACTTATACGATAATGACAATGATAATGATTAGCATCCCGGACACAAATTAGTATAAAGAATGATAAATATAGTAGAAAAACTAGAAAGATAACATTACTACAATAGGTTATCGAATCGGAACGATTTACGGAATTTAATATCTCTAATAAACTAGTAGCGTTATCTTTAAAATCTAGTAACTGTGAGTTATCTATGCCAAAGATGGCATTACCACGGTTTGTCGTTGTTTTTGTCTTGTCGTTTGTTATTTTTAAATACAAGAGATTTAGTTTGTCAACACTACATTTATCTTAATTTGTAAGTTCAGCCATATTGCTATATTACAAAAGTATCTACGTTTTCATAAAACACTATGCCACTGCAAACGATAAAGAAACCGATATGTTTTAAGTTTGTTGTAGAAATGGCTTTTTAGTTAATAAGTAATTATTCTATGTCGACAGAAAATAAATTGAGAAAATACTTCAGAATATATTATATAAAAAAATCAAGATTGGCTACAATAAAAAACGCAAGCTTGTAGTCTTGTTTCCATGTTACAAAATGGATATTCCATTAAAAGTGTTAATTAATATTGACTGTAGTTGCATTGTATTTTATTGGAGCTTATATTTTTTAATTCCAAACTAAAGTATTGTAAAGTATTATATAGAATTTACTTATGTTAGATAAGATCTGCAAGCTATCATTATTTTTGTGTGTTTTATTATCATAATGTTCCGAGTAGCTAGCGAGAGCTGAAATTTTTATTATCGCTAAACATACGATATCGTAAATAGTCTTATGAGACTCTAGATACAAAATATTATCTAATATCCTATGACTTTTATCTCAAACCTAGTTTTTCTCCAACATCATTTTACAGTTGCAACTTTCAATAGAAATTGATTTGTTTTAAGTATTACTAAAGTGGATTTCACACTAAATATAGACCCCGCTACGTTAAATTTTTTATATATTTTCTAAAAACTAAATAAATATTAAAAAAATAAAGATGTTTTAAATATATCCTTGAAGAATATAAATTGACCAAACAAGTTTTTTATATGCTCTATTTTTCACAAAAAAAACACTGATAACTAAGGAGTTGTAATGTAACACCTACAGAACAGGTGTAACTTTAGATAAGATTGGAAAAAAATATTTTTTACACTGTCATTACACAGCTATAGCTTTTGCTATTGAGCCATACGCACGTTTTTATATAACTCACTTTCGTACGTGACTGTCTAGACTCTTGAGAGTCAAATAGAAAGAGATAAAAAAATGATCTTGTAAAGATTAATCAATTGTTTTTTTTTGTTCTGTCAAAAATCTTTTAACTAGTGATCTAGTAACACAAATACTAATGAAACAATATGTGTATAGAAACAAAGGTTATCGTAAAGACGTCATTAACTGCTAATGACGAACTTTCATAATAAGTTGAACTTGTATCAATTACTTATCAATTTTCTATTATTATACTTTATAGACATTATGTGTATAATAAATATGATGTTCTATTTAAAAAATGAAAGCCTTTCGTTTCATATTTTATCTCGCAATAAATTTAATTAAGTCTTATTTAAATAAATCTTTTTTAACTAGAATAAAACAAGAAACGCTGTTGGTATGAATAATTTGACTATTCCATGTATTGAAACCTAAACCCATGTACCCATTAGGTACATCACTGTGTCAAGTGCTATACACATTTCTTAGTTATTTCTTCTCTCTTCTCTCAGAAGAGACGCTAACGTAAGTGGTAAGTCTGTTTACATTTATACGCTATACCCTTTCTAGCAAATCTAGTCATATTTCCAGCAAAGTACTATGTGTCGATGTCGCATATTATGCCTTAGTCATTATATCCGATGCATTTCGGTTGCAACGTGTGCACGTATCGCATTTTAGTCGTTACGCGCGCAAGTAGTGTAAACGTGTCGTCTTCGACAAACAAAGTCATAAATCTGAACATTGATTATATATTGGACACAATTAGTTCCGTTTACAACTGGAGAAATTCTATCGCACGTTCTTGAAGTGATAACAGCGGCCAATGGTGTAGGAGTATGCGGGCGACGTCGGCTCATGCGATGTGTCGTCACCGGCGAACAGGATGCGAGCACGCGACACAGTTTGTACAGACTGTACGCAAGCCGGCGCGGCGCACACAAATCGCATTGCGCTCTTTTGTTTATAATATTAAAAAGCAAGGAATATACACCATAGTTTTAACTTATTACTTTAACATTGATTTAAATAACCAAAATATTTAGTCAATGATAAGAATAATTTTTAAAATTGAAAGGTGCAAAATGAAGACGGAATTATCAGTCTTCATTTTGCACCTTTCAATTTCTATGATCTATGATGTGGCGGTCACTGCAGCCTGTAGACTATTTAGCAAAATTAATGTGTATGGAATTTTGCTAAATAGTCTGTACTGCAGTGACCGCCACATCATAGAGATAAATACGACTAGGCACCTTCTAATCTAGTAAGCGTTTAAAAATATCAAAGCAATAATCACAATATATCACGATGTAAGCAAAGCTGTGTGAGGGCCACCAACTAATGAATAATTTATACGAATACTAGATGACGTCATATAATAACTATTGGGTGGCCTTCTCTTTCATGCAAATATCATTGAAAATATTATAGAATTTTTTGAGACTTATAAGGATTCTATTGATAGATTGGCGGCTAATTTTGACTCAAAATTGCCTTATTTTTTAAATGTTATTTGTTAATATTTATTTTAAAAGGGAAACAAAAGTTAACAAACTAGTATCATTGTTAAAAATAGAGTAGTATTGTAAAGAAACTGATGAAATAAAAATATAGGGCTCGTAACAAGTATTGCCTTACAGGACCACTTCGTATGTAACTATAGATGCGTGAACAATAAAAAATTTTGTTTATTTATTTAAAAAAATATATTTTATTGATAACGGACGAGTTATATATATATATATATATATATATATATATATATATATATATATATTATATATATATAGATATATATATATATATATATATATATATATATATATATAAACTCTTCCGTTACTGAGTGACTGACTGAAAGTCTGACAGACAACGCACAGCTGAAACTACTAAGCGTTACCTGTTATTTGGCATGTGGGGTCATTGAGGAGTGAAAGGGAGTTTTCCCGAAATTTCAACGGGGACAGGGAAATTGAAATTGCGGGCTACACCTCGTTTTAGTAAAACGCGTAAGAACATTTTATTTACATAACATTAATCCTTCAATTTTTAAGTTTTCAAGAAATTTTCTCAATTTGAAAAAAATATATATATTATACCAGCGACTCGCACGCGTCTTCCTCCACTTGTACACACTATTGTTTATTTTTAAGTAAAATGCATTGCATTAATTTATCATAAACTGTAGCCCATATGCTATTCTGATATATATCCGTTCAGTAGTTTTTGAAGCCGGAATAAACAGCCATCGTCACAAACTTTAAGATTAAATAGGATTTGTTCTTAATATTTTTCTTTCGATTATGATGTCTAACATATATATAAAGTAAAACAGTACAATATACATATAATAATATACACGTGGCGGATACAGATTATATAATATACCAGCGAATAGAAGGTTACAGTAATCTTATAAGAGACCTATTGTCTAATGAAGTGATATATTACGTTTCATATGTGTTGAAAAAAAAATAGTTTTTTTTTTTCAATTTACAAGCCGTCCCGACATACTTATCATGTCCGGAAAAGAAGGTACACACATTATGAACATGATTTATTATAGTTTATCTGATTACAGTACACATAGACTTCCGGGTCCAATTATAATTTCAATACACATTTGATTTTATATAAATCGGTATAAATAATATAAATATAAGATAGTAAAGTCCAAAATACACATTATTCGAGTCTTAGGCAGTCATATCTATACGAGTATATCTTTTTTTTATTATCTACGAGAAATAGGTATGTAATATTTAAAGTAGTATTTATGGAAATCTTAATAAAGATTTCGTTTAGATTTACGCTTTATTCCGCATACAGCAGGGGAGAATATTGGTTAGGTTATGCGCTTTCCATCTGAAATTCAGGTGGTAAGCGCACAATTCAACACCGGACTCGTCAGAATAGAGTAAAGAAAGTAATTAATTTCGCCGGTGGGGATCGAACCAGCAACCATTGCCCTACTATAAATGATCTTCTATTAAATTAGAATGATTTTTTCTAAGTCAACTAGGTTAATATGTAATATCACTTCTTCAATACCGATACCGGTACGGTATCTACCTATTGCGTTATTTATAAAAAATATTTTATATTTATTTAGAGAATCTTTCATAGAGAGCTTTTAAATCTTGAACTGGTTACAATATTCATAATTTTCCTTTAAACGATAACATGCAACTAGGAGAAATTAATCTATCCGGTTAGGTGAGGCGCTCGATCTTCCCTACAGTGTTATATTCAAACTTAATACAACTTTCTAAGTCGAAAAGGATCCGGCAACGGCTGATTTATCAATAGGCCAAGTAAACCCGGACCTAGGGCGGCACGATTTAAGACCACCTGACATATGAGAGATCATTTTGTAAGTGATTTGTGCAGTGTTAATGACATAAAATGTCACACGCAATTCAGTTAAGGTAAAGAATAAGGATACGAGAAGGATAATATAATAAATCATTAACATTGATAAGGAGAATAGTTATTACAGTGTAGGCAAAAACGTTTTTAGTTGGCTTTGCATTGCAGCAAGTTTTACGCGTTTGAATTTGTATCGTACTTAATATCAAGGAGGTGCTGAAGGCGGTTGATATTATAAAGAACAAAAAAAAAGTCTGATGACGTATCACATTATTTAGGCTTAAACTTATTTTTTAATATACTTATATTTTTATTTACATATTTCGATAAATATCTTACTTAGCATTACTATAAAAATACATATTTTTAAGTAAATATAAAGACGTAATTACGTAAAGTACGTGATGACGTCCAATGATATAAGTTACATAATTAAACAACATATGAGATTTTATGACTAAATAAAAATAAACACAAAATCGGTAAGAAACAAATAAAAAATAGAAGTACTCAATGAATAATTAAAAATAATAGAATAGGTAAGTGCATTTACATTTCAGGGGCATTTTATTTATTTATTTAGCTTCACGTTGTATCCCGCACATAGCAGAATAGGCAGAGGGAACCGTAGGTTGAAGGTTCCTAGTGTTAAGACAACCTGTTCCCCACTTCAGGAGCATTTAATTTATGATATGTATTGACGTCAACTCTAATATACATATATTGAATGTAGCTTTTGATGTAGAAATAAAAGGGTACTCTAACTACCTGTTTACTACGTTGTTTAATAAATTAAACATAAATTTCCTAATTACATCTAAAATAGGGAAAAACTATGTTAAGTTCTCGCATTAGATTCAAATCCGTGATCGGATGTCGTGGATAACGAGTGAATATAAATTACTAGAACTCACTGTAGTTAAGTGAAAGTCCACAATAATATTCAAGTTGCGGCCAACTGTCGCAGTTACACTAAACTGCCGGCCAATACTTAGAAATTTATTAATTATTTTTATATCTACAATAACACTATATACTATGTGATATATAAAAGCTAGTAAGTATGAACTTCGTAGTTTTTATACTTTCCCGACAAGTAGCAAAACAAATATCGATTAAATTAACATTTTCAGTATTAAATCATTATTTATAACATATATTTTTTATATCATAAGTGTGGTTTCCAGAAATTTCTATACATATAGAAGATTGTAGATCCTTGATATCACCATGGGTTATTTGTTGGTTTTAAACAATTATATCAAACGATTGATACAAACTTGATAATTATAAATATTACCTAGTTACGTGTTATGTTCACGATGACGCGCTAATTGTCCTGCTTTGCTAACTTCTATTGTTTTGAACGTAAGTATGTATATCAAGTGCATGTATAATGTATACATATGTCTAATACAAATATTAACTATGAATCTATTTATTATTATATTAAAATAACAATCAATGATCTATACTACGGCATTTTTTTTAAATTAAATATTTCTTTACGCACAAGCTCAGGAGCATTTTATTTATTTATTTATTTAGCTTCACGCTGTATCCCGCACATAGCAGGGTCGGCAGAGGGAACCGTAGGTTGAAGGTGCCTAGTATTAAGACACCCCGTTCCCCACTTCAGGAGCATTTAATTTGTGATATGTATTGACGTTAACTCTAATATACATATTATATTGAATATAGCTTTTGATGTAGAAAAAAAAGGTACTCTAACTACCTGTTTACACGTTGTTTAATAAATTAAACATATAAATTTCCTAATTATATGTAAGTTGGGGAAAAACTATGTTAAGCTCGCGCATTAGATTCAAATCACAGGCTGCGTAATAATTACTACGACTGTTATCGATGAACTTAATCATTTTAATTAAGATAAATAATAGTATGTATACTGTATGCTACTTATTGTAACTCATTTGGGACGTGGCTAAGTAACACAGCTATGTGAAGTCTATACGTCTTATTTAGCCCTATAAAGATTTGGAAAGCTTTAAGAACTTAATTAGTCTTATGAGACACATTGTGGGTTCTGAGTTAACATATGGAGATAGAAAGTATATAATGATGTTGTGCATTAATAGCTTCTCTTTCTGCCAATATCTAAATATCTAATCTAATTTAATATGTTCTTAGATTTTGAACTCATGGTTGTATTACACAATGTTAAATTTAATTAAAAATGATGTACATCCGCACCTATAGGTATATAATAATGTTGCACGTTAACTGAATGATAAGCTAATAATTAAGCATTTTAAAGATAATAATTGTCATAATTATAAAATTTTATATATAAATAAATTAAATAAGACACTTTACCCAACGATGGCATTACGGTCAATGTGGTTGACACTATTATCATTATTTTTAATGTTCTTCATCAGAAGCTGTAATTTCAATTATTTTCAGTTTAGATCACTTACCTAGAAATGAATCCAATTATAATATACGAATACAATGTACAACTTACGTATTTATCAATATTTGAACAATGTCGATGGCAATTAGCATACCTAGATGACGTTAACGAACCGGCTCTACTTCCGGGATCGTTATTCGTGCGATCGTGAATGAACATCATTACAATAATATAATATACGCTTTGGAAACTTCGTTTTACAACCCACGACGTGAATTAAAAGTGTAGAACTTAGAAATGCGACGCGCTCACCTGGGAGTTGTCAATCGCGAACATAATAAGTGTTTATTGGTCGCATGCCATGACGCGCGAGTGCGAGCGCGGGGTTTCGCGTAACTACTGAATCGGGCTCGGCCGGCGCATACGCACACCACGCATGGGTCCGCTGGGTGAAGGGGAAGCGGGGCAGAGATCCGGGTTGCGAGTCGACTCGCGCCCACTGCAGCGGGTGGCCCCCAAACAACCGCACTATTGACCTCTGTCACTCAATACTGTGCTAAGCGCACGCATCTTACTTTTTTACCGAAATATTGTGACAAAATAAATGTAATCGTAACAATTAAATTTTCAGCACTTATTTGTATATTTTTATCTAATAAAATACAGAGAAAAATGGGATGTCCAACTCATTATATGTTTCTAACTACATTTTTATTGTTATTTTTATTTGTAAATACAAAATTGAATATTGAAGAATCATACTTGAGCTAAGTACAAAGTTATTTAGCTTATGATTATTTACTTTGCTTGATGTGCACATTACTTCTACCTTATGAATCTACATGAATATTAACTTTTTCCATACCGCTACTTCTTTATAAAATGAATAAAATCTTTATTACTATTTCAAATATTAAATAAGCACTAAATATTGTGATAAGTAATCCATATTATACATAAATAGTATAAATTAAGAAAATAAAACAGTAAATATATGTTTAAAATATACATCAGAATGTCTAATCCTAATCTGTAAGGAAATTGAAATTAATATTTACTAATTAATCTGTTCTGTAGTCTCCAATACTTAATTGAAATATGATATAATTTTTATAAAATTTTAAATATACTCAAAATTATATTTTATAAGAAATATAATACTTAATTTATTTTCTAGCTATTCAACATGTATTGTAAATTCACTTCCTTCTTTAAAAATCCTTAGTTATTGATTTCAGGTTTCAAGACCCATCAATTGATTAATTAGATATTCAAAATTTGAAATAGTTTTATACGAATCAATACTAATTTTAAGTGAGAAAAAGCTTGAAATATGATTTAATTTTCTTACCTGTATCCGATCGACTAGTTCTCGTGGGTTGACATTACTGTCTATTGAATTTATGTTCAAAGCTATATTAAAACGTACATAATCAGATTTTTCACACGCATTTCCAAATTTATTTTCAGAAAGTGTAACACAGTAAAAAGTTTCAACTAAATTAAGATATTTACTATAGAATTCATTTAAACACGAACGTGGTACTAAAATACTAAAGTTAGTTTCGTTTGACATTATTTAACAAATTTATAATTAGAATGTGAAGTACTACAATTGCAATAAATTTGCATAATCCATGTCAAAATAATCTCGTACAACTTTTATTTCTAACATAATCACAAAGTACGGATGTTATTTTCCCGATGTTTGACGTTAACTGTTTCTGAGTTCTGACGTCTGACTTCATTCTGACTTCTGTCAGTAAAATATTAAATACGACCAACAGATAATATATGAGTAATGTAACAGATAAATCATATAAATAAAGTATTGTTAATCTGTAATCACACGTAATGTCATCCATATCGATTTAGTAACTAAAGTTAAAAAAATAAATTTACTTTAATTACTTCAGTAATTAAGATTTTATCCTATTCAAATTACATCCATATTTAGGTAGAATGTAAGTACATACATACATACCTTCATATTATTTTTAACAATTATTTTGTATTTCAACAAAGTTCGAATGGAAATTCATTTACAGTGAGCTATATTTAATCTGCACATAGAAAGATTATTGGTAAGAAAGGTTTTATTTATTCATAAGATTTGCAGAGAATGCATAGATATTAAAGTCATTATTCAATATTTTTTATAATAACTTGATTTGAAGCGACATAATAATTTTATTCAATAAGATTAAGATGTAAGGATCGTAGTGGCGACATAGTGTTTGTCTGTAAGAGCGACGGTCCTGGGTACGATTTTCACTCGAAGATGAATGAATGGCTCTTTCATGGCTCTTTACTATGTAATATTAATGTAATTATTTACATAAAATATGCAAATTCTAAACTAGACATAAATGACGAATGATGATGAATAAGCGAGTTGTCACTCGCGTTGGGTATATTTGAAAACACCGCCGATCGTTATATCGTGATAAAAATTCCATGAAATGATTGCACCAATCAAGAGCATTAATAAATCAAATTTAAATGATTAGGCCAAATATCGATAGAAGAAAAAAATACTACAAATTAAAATTTTTACTGAATTGCTCTAACATTCATGAAATTTCAGCTAATTATAAAAAAAATAGCCAAAGTTCCTAATTACCGAATCAAAAAATAAAATAATAAATTAGGGCAAAGTTTATCGTATCTCCATTTCCCGTTCCATTTTCCATAATCTTTTTAGAGAGGAAGTACACAACAAATATTAATATCTTTTTTTTAAATATCACCAAGTATAAATTTTTCATTAAAAATACCGTAAAAAGCGAGTAGAGATGCTTCGGCTAGTTTCTAGAAATATGTCTTTTCACGTGTGTGACATTATTTATGACGTATCACACACCATCCACCACATATATCCAGTCCAGGTCATTTGTCGTGTTTGCGAAAATCTGCAATATGATTGAATTAAATATAATATTTATCTTTCTTATATATACATTTTATCATGTAAAATAAATCCGTTTGCGTAATGGCATATTTGATAGATCTTTTAATGATGTTGGTATATTCATAAGAATACAAAGGGATATTACTTCATGATTATTTTAGTTACGTACTTTCAATTATTTACGTATGTATATAACTCATCTGAAATATCGGAACCAACGGTCGGGAGTAAATTCTCCTCCTTAGCCTTTTTATTACTGTTATTTTTATGTTACTGACGAATACTAAACAATTTACTTTCGTCCACACATGTAGTTGTTATGGTGATTCCAAATATATATATATATATATATATATATATATATATATATATATATAAGTACATTAGAATCTTTCTAGTGATTATATATATATATATTCTATGTACTATATTATCTATATATTATCTATATATATATATATTATATATATATATCTATATATATATATATTATTATATTTATATAACGATACTACATATATATAAGTACTAAATCTTTCTCGTGATTGCTTACCCCGTAAGTTTTAGATCCTTTTATTTTTATCCATATCCAAGATTTCCCTTCAGAGGCAATCGAGACCCCTATGTTTAGTATTATAATAGCAGAGGGCGTTCTCAAGACGCTCATCGTAACTAATTTAGAATATAATATTATAGTATCGAAAGAAAATAAAAAAACAATACAAAATGTCTCATTTAGATAACATTTTAAGAGTTTTACGATTATTACACACCCGAATGTTCAAGTCATTCTTCTTAGAATTTTAGATTACCCCGAATAACCTTCATAAAATTATAAAAAAATTACCTTATCACCCTAACAACACCGGATTAGTACAAAGGCTTCATGCTACACTGTTAGAACATATAAGAATCCCTAATTAAGCCAAAAAGTTGACCATCTCATGCCTTATGCTGTCTTAGCCTATAATAATTCTATCCATAGTTTCACTAAATGCAGATCGATAGATATTATCACTGGGCACTTCGATCCTTGTGACCCCGTAGATATAGATTTGACAGAGCAATTGCTACAACAGTACATACTCGACCATCGTGACCGTATGAAAAAAGTTTACGATATTATTAACGACTCCTCTTTGCATCGACGAACTCTAATAATTGAATATTTGAATAAAAATTTAGAACCCCAGACTCTTTACTTACCTGACCAATAGATATTCGGTCGAAACCCTAAAATATTTCGACAAAAACTTGCCCCTCGTTTTATACAGATAATGCTTTAGCTGACCTACCCATATACACAAAAAAAGAAACGACTACCAGTTGCAAAGATTAAACTTAAAAGAGTACCTGCATTATGTACTGTACCAGAATTATGATCCTGATATAAACCCTGACAAAAGTAGAAGTATTTAGTAATTTGGGATTCACACAAATCATATCCCACTATCATTCTTTTGTCCAATGCGTAGATTTAGTTAAAATTCAATATAGCTTAAATTCTGTTATGTTGCAAATAATGAATACTAAGGTTGGTAAGGTTGCAAATATATTCTTAGAAATAAAACGCTTTCCCTTTTTCAAACGTATATTCAATACTTTAAAGTTAAATTAGAAACCGCTTCCCAACAGCTGAAAACCTTTGAAATCAATCGTGTTAAGAGAGGACTCATTGACGGATTAGTTCCAGTAGTAAAAAGTATTTCTAGTAGTCTCGACTATACGGACGCCATAAAGTATAACAAAGCCATTAATTTTTAGAGCAAAATAATAATTTGCTGATTAATAAAATTAATAATTATATTAGCTTCAATAAAAACTGGATGTCTTAGTTAAAAATTTAACGGATATTAATTTGATATGAATGAATGAATTTGTAGCTTTTATTGAATTAACTCAAATATTCTTAATTTTGAGATGAGATAGCATAGAAAATATTTATTCGTGCTAAAAGTAATCATTACTCTATGTTTAATTTTTGTATGTACCAGGATATTATAAGTAAATTAAATACACTTTATAAGAAAAATTAACTTTTAAATATTAGTTTCAAAGATTATTTCTATGTAGTACAAGTAGGATATTATTATAGTGCTAGAGATATTATTTAGTTTACAAATTTCCGATTGTCTATCCTAAAAATATTTTTTATATCACTTGTCCCCTGTATAAAACGTGAATTATCAAATCCTTATCCCTCCTCAACCTCATATAGCAATTCACGAAAAATATTTTATGTACATAGAGGCTGAATGCCCGAAGATCGGTGAATCATACTTATGTGATCATAAACTAAACTAAAAACAAGAAAAACAGCTTGATTGTATCGAGCGCCTCATAACGTCACAGCAGCTGCAAAAATTCCTGTCAGTACACATCGATTATCCTTACTACAGAAGCAATCGAACAGTTGGACGACACACATTATATTATCACCATTCCAGAACCAACTAAATTGAAACTATCGGGCAACCAGCAGAAATACATAAAAATACAGGGAAGCTATCTCGTAATGTTACCAGCAGGATGTTCTATAAAAGTAAGCTATTTACTTTAATTAATAGCAATAATAATATAAGAGGACAAGCATTGGAAATTATTGATTTAACAAGTATTAATACAACAGAAAACTCGAACTGAAACTTAACTCAATAAATTTGACCGACATCCTTAAAGCAAATAGAAAAATCTCCGCACAACAATCTATTTCCAAATGTCTACAACATCTGATAGCCTTTATCATATAACAATTCCGCTATATGGAATAATTTTGACAGCAACTATAATAACTATCTTCATTGTAATTGCTATTGCTAACTATCTTCATTATAAATTCATAAGAAAATTCTTAAACGAAAAACATCAACCGCAAGGGAAATATCGAAGAAAGAAGCTGGAACCCCAGATCCAGTGGAACATATACTCCAGCACTATTCGAGATCCAAGGACACTCAATAGGTGCTATTCTTCAGGAGGGAGGTGTTACGTTCCCACACTATCCGGGGATCGCTTAGCCAGATTTCGCGTAACTTGTTTACTGCATTCCATCAAATCTAAGAATTGTAACTGCAAGAAATGTAAAACGTAGTGTCATTTTTCATTCATTGTTTTAGTTCATGTTAGTTTTAATATTAAATAATTATTTCACTCTTGTTTTCTCACATCGAGCAAGCAGTCACCATTTTAGTTTAATAATTTAAATTGTAATTTTTAATAAAATATTTTAAAGATTTGGTTTTTTTGGATCCTACGCTGCCACCGTACTTAATTCACTTACGTTACAAGTAGCGAAGATTGGACATGGTATTTACTTTAATGTATATATTTTTTTTAAAAATAACAGTCTAAGCTACACTTTATTATATCAACTACATGCCAGTGGAAGTCCCGTAAAAATCAGTGCAGCAGTTTCAGGGATTAGCCGAAAGAAGAGACAGAGAAAAAAAAAATTAATTATTAGTATATACAACAAAACTTTTTTATATGACATAGCACAGTAAAGTTCTTTTATTTATTTTATATAGTTGTATCTATGTACATATATATATATAATATTATAGATATAATATCTATATATATATATATAGTATTATTACTATATATATATATATATATATACATATATATTATATATATATATATAGTATATACTATATATATATATATATATATCTATAATTATATATATATATGATATATATATATATATATATATAATATTACTATATATATATATATATATATATATATGTATAATATATATATATGTTATATATATATAATATTATATATATATATATATATATAATATATATATATATATATATATATATTATATATATATATATATATATATATATATATATATCTATATATATATAGATATATATAATATATATATATACATGTATATATATTTTCCAGAGGGTGTCTGGCCAAATATCTGTCCGGTATTGGTACTGGGCATACGGGTACGCGACCCCGGATCCTCGAGCCACCACTGTCATACTCCTTCCCAATCCATGAAAGTGGGGTCCTTACCCCCCCCCCCCTTTTCTACAAATCTTTTCCCCTCTCATCCTGGCTTTCCCACAAAATTGGGTTTTGGAGGTCAGATGGCAATCGCTCTATTAAAAAGCCGCCACCTGCCACTCATATGAAAAGAAAAAAGATGTTGCTGGGGCAGTACCCAGTAGGGCGTCGCCGCTAAACGACGCGTAGACACATCGCCCTACACCTGTGTTAAATGGGCAAGGGCTACCGTGTCAAGTACGGACACGGCTAAAGAAGAAAGTACCCAGAAGGAAACTCCGCTTTGCAACGTGGAATATTGGCTCTCTAACCGGACGATGCAGGGAACTAACAGATGTACTCATGAGGCGTCGGGTCCAGTGTGCTTTCCTTTTAATCAGTGCTTACGCTCCCCAGGCTGGTTGTAGCGGGGCCGAAAAGGAGTCATTCTGGGAGCAATATGAAGACGTTCTACTCGCTATACCATCTACTGAGGTGATCATAGTTGGGGGAGACCTTAACGGTCACGTGGGTAAGGCTGCGGATACGTATGAACGTGTCCACGGTGGTTTTGGTCACGGTCACCGCAATATAGAGGGCGAAAATATCCTAAGAACCTGTATTGCATCTGATCTGGCCATCGTGAATACGTTCTTCCAAAAGAGTCCGCAGCATCTTATTACGTATGCGAGTGGACTCCATTCAACCCAAATATATATAACCTATTGACCAGGCGGTGTCATGTTGGCAAAGTAACTAACTGTAAAGTCATTCCTGGTGAAAGCCTCACGGCCCAACATCGTCTTCTTGTCATGGATTATGTCGTTACCCCGATAAAGAAATTAGCCGAGACGCGTAAGTCTAAGATCAAGTGGTGGTTGCTGAATGGACCGATGCAGACCGACTTTCTGGCAGAGGTTAACAGTCAAAATTTAACAACTAACACCGAAACTGCTCAGGATGCTTGGGATCGAGCTCAGTCAGCAATTATTACGGCTGGTAAACATGTTCTTGGCGTTTCTAAGGGAGGACGTATTATGGACAGGGAGACATGGTGGTGGAATGACAAGGTACAGGAGGTGATTCATGATAAGAAGACTGCATTTAAGGAGTGGCAGCGTTCCAACTCTCCTGAAGACAGACTGGAGTACATAGCAGCGAAACATGCCAGCAAAAGAGCTGTAGCCAGAGCCCGCAGTGAAAGTTTATTACCTCTATATGATAAACTTGAAACTGTGGAGGGGCAGAAGCTCATCTACAAATTGGCACGTGCTCGGGATAAAGCGACGCAAGATATCACAAAATGTCTTTGCGTCAGAGATTCCCAGGGCAAGCTGCTTGTAGTCATGCTTCTGTGAAGGAGAGGTGGAGAAGTTACTTCTTGGAGCTGCTGAATACTCAGTACCCGGGTAGTATTCCGTTTGAACCACCTCCTAACCTGGGACTTATTGCTCCAATAACCCTTGATGAAACTCGGAATTGTCATCGACGCATGAAGAACGGCAAGGCGGTGGGACCTGACGATATTCCGATCGAAGCGTGGAAATCGTTAGGCTCTCGTGGTGTGCTCATGCTTACTGATCTTTTTAACCGCATTTTGAACACTGGGACGATGCCACATCAATGGCGGCACAGTTTTATTACCCCTATTTACAAAGGAAGGGGCAGTGTTCAAGATTGCGGTAGTTATAGGGGCATTAAGATTATGAGTCACACCATGAACCTCTTCAAGCGCGTGATTGCCCTCAGGCTCCGCCGAGAGTGTACTGTCTCTGAGTGTCATTATGGATTTCAGCCAGGATCAGGCACTACGGACGCCATTTTTGCCCTCAGAATTTTGATGGAGGCACACAGGCAAAAGAGGAGAGCTCTGCATGTGGCCTTTTTGGACCTGCAGAAGGCCTTTGACTGTGTGCCACGTCAGTGTATCTGGTGGGCACTGCGATCCGAAGGGATCCCTGAATCCTATGTTGCTATTATCAGAGACATGTACAACGACTCTGTTTCTACAGTTAGGACCGCTGTTGGCGATACCAAACCCTTCCCAATTACAGTAGGGGTTCACCAAGGCTCAGCTCTTAGTCCACTTTTGTTTAATGTAGTGCTAGATGAAAATGTACCAGAACATGCAAATCTCCTCCGATGAGGATGAGGATACTCCGATGTCCAATAATAACATATATATATATATATATACTTATATATATAGGAGATTTGCATGTTCTGGTACATTTTCTTCGATAGTGCATATTTTACGCACATCCACCTCGCAAAATCTCAGGGAGGGAACTAAATCTAAGCCCGAGTCCCGACTGCCGAACGCGTTGGTGAAATGCGTCGTGCGTGCGAGGAAGGGGCTTACTATAGGGGCACCTCTCGCTGCTTCACTCACGCGCTTAAAGCTTCAATTGCGTTTGTCTCACATTATTTATAATTCTGAAAGAATCCACTGGTAGAAAAAACTACTTGTCATCTATCTTCAAAGACGTAGTAAGTGAAATACGCGCTGATTTCTCTTAGAATTTAGGATCCATAAAAAAAGTAGTTGACAAATTTGATAGATCTGACGCCATCGTAATCAAGTCATCGCAATCAATCATCGTAATCAAATATATGTCATATTATTATAAAAAAATACAACTACTACTACTATGGGAAAATAAACGTAAATTCTAATAAGTAATATATTTTTGATTGTGCATATTCTGCATATTTTGCATATTTAGCCTTTTCTTAGTGCATATTTGCCTGCATATTTTGGCATTTTGATAGTGCATATAATCCGATGTCTAGTTATTATGTTCATAATCTTCTTCTTCTTCTTGGCATTAGTCCCGGCTTTTGCCAGGGTCTGCTTTCCTACTTAGTCTACTCCACTTTGCACGGTCTTGAGCATCCTCAGTGGTTAGTCCATTGGCTCTCATGTCGTGCGTCACGACGTCCAGCCATCGCTTCCTTGGGCGTCCGGGGGGTCTTACTCCAGGGACAGACATATCAAGGCATTTTCTTCCGACGTAGTTCTTAGGCCGGCGCAAAACGTGGCCATACCATCTCAGACGACGCTCTTGGAGCTTATCCGCTACATCACGGACCCCAAGACTACCTCGAATGAATGTGTTGCGTATGCGGTCAGCCCGAGTAACGCCACACATCCACCTCAGCATCTTCATCTCCGTTACGTGAAGCTCCTGAGTGTGCCGAGATAATGCTGGCCAACATTCGCTGCCGTATAGAAGAACTGGTCGGATCATGCTCTTGTATATCAGCCCCTTGAGTTTGGGCGGTATTCTGCGATCGCAGACCACACCAGTGACCTCCCGCCATTTGGCCCAAGCAGCGCTAACCCGGGCGTGGACATCGTAGTCGATGCCTCCGGATTCGTGCATAATGGATCCAAGGTACCTGAACTTCTCCGACTTAACGGCTGGCTCAGGCCCGATGTGGATGGTGCTCGAGTCTGGGTTCCCGCAAGCCATGTACTCGGTCTTTGACACATTCAGTTTAAGACCACCGTTCTCAAGCGCACCCTTCCAGGCATTCACTTTACCCTCCAGCATCAGTCGGTTCTCGTCAATGAGTACTATGTCATCGGCATACATCATCAGCCATGGAGGCTGGTCCTGGATGTGAGCCGTGACAGTATCTAGCACTACATTAAACAAAAGTGGACTAAGAGCTGAGCCTTGGTGAACCCCTACTGTAATTGGGAAGGGTTTGGTATCGCCAACAGCGGTCCTAACTGTAGAAACAGAGTCGTTGTACATGTCTCTGATAATAGCAACATAGGATTCAGTGATCCCTTCGGATCGCAGTGCCCACCAGATACACTGACGTGGCACACAGTCAAAGGCCTTCTGCAGGTCCAAAAAGGCCACATGCAGAGCTCTCCTCTTTTGCCTGTTTGCCTCCATCAAAATTCTGAGGGCAAAAAATGGCGTCCGTAGTGCCTGATCCTGGCTGAAATCCATAATGACACTCAGAGACAGTACACTCTCGGCGGAGCCTGAGGGCAATCACGCGCTCGAAGAGGTTCATGGTGTGACTCATAATCTTAATGCCCCTATAACTACCGCAATCTTGAACACTGCCCCTTCCTTTGTAAATAGGGGTAATAAAACTGTGCCGCCATTGATGTGGCATCGTCCCAGTGTTCAAAATGCGGTTAAAAAGATCAGTAAGCATGAGCACACCACGAGAGCCTAACGATTTCCACGCTTCGATCGGAATATCGTCAGGTCCCACCGCCTTGCCGTTCTTCATGCGTCGATGACAATTCCGAGTTTCATCAAGGGTTATTGGAGCAATAAGTCCCAGGTTAGGAGGTGGTTCAAACGGAATACTACCCGGGTACTGAGTATTCAGCAGCTCCAAGAAGTAACTTCTCCACCTCTCCTTCACAGAAGCATGACTACAAAGCAGCTTGCCCTGGGAATCTCTGACGCAAAGACATTTTGTGATATCTTGCGTCGCTTTATCCCGAGCACGTGCCAATTTGTAGATGAGCTTCTGCCCCTCCACAGTTTCAAGTTTATCATATAGAGGTAATAAACTTTCACTGCGGGCTCTGGCTACAGCTCTTTTGCTGGCACGTTTAGCTGCTATGTACTCCAGTCTGTCTTCAGGAGAGTTGGAACGCTGCCACTCCTTAAATGCAGTCTTCTTATCATGAATCACCTCCTGTACCTTGTCATTCCACCACCATGTCTCCCTGTCCATAATACGTCCTCCCTTAGAAACGCCAAGAACATGTTTACCAGCCGTAATAATTGCTGACTGAGCTCGATCCCAAGCATCCTGAGCAGTTTCGGTGTTAGTTGTTAAATTTTGACTGTTAACCTCTGCCAGAAAGTCGGTCTGCATCGGTCCATTCAGCAACCACCACTTGATCTTAGACTTACGCGTCTCGGCTAATTTCTTTATCGGGGTAACGACATAATCCATGACAAGAAGACGATGTTGGGCCGTGAGGCTTTCACCAGGAATGACTTTACAGTTAGTTACCTTGCCAACATGACACCGCCTGGTCAATAGGTTATATATATTTGGGTTGAATGGAGTCCACTCGCATACGTAATAAGATGCTGCGGACTCTTTTGGAAGAACGTATTCACGATGGCCAGATCAGATGCAATACAGGTTCTTAGGATATTTTCGCCCTCTATATTGCGGCGACCGTGACCAAAACCACCGTGGACACGTTCATACGTATCCGCAGCCTTACCCACGTGACCGTTAAGGTCTCCCCCAACTATGATCACCTCGGTAGATGGTATAGCGAGTAGAACGTCTTCATAGTGCTCCCAGAATGACTCCTTTTCGGCCCCGCTACAACCAGCCTGGGGAGCGTAAGCACTGATTAAAAGGAAAGCACACTGGACCCGACGCCTCATGAGTACATCTGTTAGTTCCCTGCATCGTCCGGTTAGAGAGCCAATATTCCACGTTGCAAAGCGGAGTTTCCTTCTGGGTACTTTCTTCTTTAGCCGTGTCCGTACTTGACACGGTAGCCCTTGCCCATTTAACACAGGTGTAGGGCGATGTGTCTACGCGTCGTTTAGCGGCGACGCCCTACTGGGTACTGCCCCAGCAACATCTTTTTTCTTTTCATATGAGTGGCAGGTGGCGGCTTTTTAATAGAGCGATTGCCATCTGACCTCCAAAACCCAATTTTGTGGGAAAAAGCCAAGGATGAGAGGGGAAAAGATTTGTAGAAAAGGGGGGGGGGGGTAAGGACCCCACTTTCATGGATTGGGAAGGAGTATGACAGTGGTGGCTCGAGGATCCGGGGTCGCGTACCCGTATGCCCAGTACCAATACCGGACAGATATTTGGCCAGACACCCTCTGGAATATATATATACATGTATATATATATATATATATATATATATATATATATATATATATATATATATATATATATATATATATATATATATATATATATACATATATATATATATATATATATATACATATATATATATATATATATATATATATATATATATATATATATATATATATATATATATATATATATATATATATATATATATCTATATATATATATATATATATATATATATATATATATATATATATATATATATATATATAATATATATATATATATATATATATATATATATATATATATATATATATATATATATATATAACAACTATATAAAATAAATAAAAGAACTTTACTGTGCTATGTCATATAAAAAAGTTTTGTTGTATATACTAATAATTAATTTTTTTTTTCTCTGTCTCTTTCTTTCGGCTAATCCCTGAAACTGCTGCACTGATTTTTTACGGGACTTCCACTGGCATGTAGTTGATATAATAAAGTGTAGCTTAGACTGTTATTTTAAAAAAAATATATACATTAAAGTAAATACCATGTCCAATCTTCGCTACTTGTAACGTAAGTGAATTAAGTACGGTGGCAGCGTAGGATCCAAAAAAAAACCAAATCTTTAAAATATTTTATTAAAAATTACAATTTAAATTATTAACTAAAATGGTGACTGCTTGCTCGATGTGAGGAAAACAAGAGTGAAATAATTATTTTAATATTAAAACTAACATGAACTAAAACAATGAATGAAAAATGACACTACGTTTTACATTTCTTGCAGTTACAATTCTTAGATTTGATGGAATGCAGTAAACAAGTTACGCGAAATCTGGCTAAGCGATCCCCGGATAGTGTGGGAACGTAACACCTCCCTCCTGAAGAATAGCACCTATTGAGTGTCCTTGGATCTCGAATAGTGCTGGAGTATATGTTCCACTGGATCTGGGGTTCCAGCTTCTTTCTTCGATATTTCCCTTGCGGTTGATGTTTTTCGTTTAAGAATTTTCTTATGAATTTATAATGAAGATAGTTAGCAATAGCAATTACAATGAAGATAGTTATTATAGTGGCCGTCAAAATTATTCCATATAGCGGAATTGTTATATGATAAAGGCTATCAGATGTTGTAGATATTTTTGAAATAGATTGTTGTGCGGAGATTTTTCTATTTGCTTCAAGGATGTCGGTCAAATTTATTGAGTTAAGTTTCAGTTCGAGTTTTCTGTTGTATTAATACTTGTTAAATCAATAATTTCCAATGCTTGTCCTCTTATATTATTATTGCTATTAATTAAAGTAAATAGCTTACTTTTATAGAACATCCTGCTGGTAACATTACGAGATAGCTTTCCTGTATTTTTATGTATTTCTGCTGGTTGCACGATAGTTTCAATTTAGTTGGTTCTGGAATGGTGATGATATAATGTCTGTCGTCGAACTGATCGATTGCTTCTGTAGTAAGGATAATCGATGTGTACTGACAGGAATTTTGCAGCTGCTGTGACGTTATGAGGCGCTCGATACAATCAAGCTGTTTTTCTTGTTTTTAGTTTAGTTTATGATCACATAAGTATGATTCACCGATCTTCGGGCATTCAGCCTCTATGTACATAAAATCTTTTTCGTGAATTGCTATATGAGGTTGAGGAGGGATAAGGATTTGATAATTCACGTTTTATACAGGGGACGAGTGATATAAAAAATAATTTTTAGGATAGACAATCGGAAATTTGTAAACTAAAATAATATCTCTAGCACTATAATAATATCCTACTTGTACTACATCGAAATAATCTTTGAAACTAAAATTTAAAAGTTAATTTTTCTTATAAAGTGTATTTAATATACTTATAATATCCTGGTACATACAAAAATTAAACATAATATGATATTATGATTGATGATTACTTTTAGAATAAATTTACGAATAAATGCGAGTAAGTTTTCCAATCGAAATAATTCGTTAGAAATATTTTCTATGCTATCTCATCTCAAAATTAAGAATATTTGAGTTAATTCAATAAAAGCTACAAATTCATTCATTCGTATCAAATTAATATCCGTTAAATATTTAACTAAGACATCCAGTTTTTATTGAAGTTAATATAATTATTAATTTTATTAATCAGCCAATTATTGCAATTATTGAATAAGCAGCGGGTAGAATAAAAAAACTTATATTGCAATGACTATAATATACAATCTAATTTATATATGTATTTATTAATTTGCGTTACGAGATATGATTTGTGTGCGTTTTTGTTTTGATCAAATACAGACATAAAAAAAACTTACCATCGGTCCTGTCTTCATCTCCTTTATTGTGTTCATACATAAGACGACACATTCTTAACTTGATTGTCTTGTCTCTCAAGCATTCCTTTAAATTCTTTCACATAACGCTTGTTATCTGTAACGAAAATAGTTATTTATTTACAAGGAGTTTATTGTAGAAAATTTATAAATTTAGAGTTGCTCTCTCCTTACTTACTTTTATTTTTATTTAAATTTTTTTTAATTTTGTTTAATTTTTTATAAGTAAATAAAAATATAACTATAGCAAATAAAAATATTACAGCATAAAGTAGTGAATAATGATTTACTAGTAAATAAAAAAATAATAATTACTTTATAGTATTGATAATAAAACCACAATAAACAAAAATTATATTTATATTTATTAACTATTTAAATCTATTGTTTTTTTAAGTCGGTGCCACACAAAGCACAAATAACCTTAATTGATAATTGATTACTTGAAAAGTAGTTATTATTACCATAAACCTGTTCTCAACCATTGCTGAATGTAGGTAACAAAGGCAATATTCTTGAGATTTCTCATAGATATCAAAGTACAGTCAATACTCAATATAACTTGAACAAACACTATCAAGCAATTTTTTCTCTTCTCTTACTTTTTTAAAAGTGCTGAACTAATTGCTGAAACATTTTGATATATAGTACGACGGCTTAAACATTATGTATGAAAAAGAAGAGTCAAAATACATATATAATTTTGAGGAGTAGTTATGTAAAAAATATATAATAAAGAACCTCGTCTTTTTTAAAGTTTGTTAAAAATTAAACTTATTGATATTTTTTTAACTACAATTTGTTTACTTTATTTACTTGACTTATCTAATGTTTTTATAGTACCTATACCAAGATAATAAAAACGACAAGTTGACATAAAAGCTTAGGAAATGAAGAATCATGCCTTCCATCATTAGCTTATCGGAATAATACGACAATAGGTACTGACTTGTATTCTATACATACCTATAATATTTAAAGAAATATCCTCTAATTACTTATCGTTCAGTATTTATAAATCTTCTATCACCATCAGCTGATCAATATCATCATATTATGACAATGTATATTATAAGAAATTTTGAAGTACTTAGATTTCCTCGGTTTATCTGGGATGTCATCATCAGACATGGTGGCCTCAAAAATTCACCTTTTCAAACAAAAAAAGGAATGCTTGGAATCGGTCTACAAATAACGTAAAAGTCAAAATCGAAATATACAAAACACATATAGCTATATAGCTCGAACATAGAACCTTCTCCTTTTTTGAAATCGGTCAATAATAAGAAGTTATATACTACAGCGCAAATAAAAATATGAAACTACTTATATATTTTTTTTTCTATAGTAAACGTTTTCTAGGGAATCGTGTTAGGGGACAGAAACCGAATTGCTATTGTCATTCATGTACCTGAGTAACGCAAAGACGTTTTATCGTTCATTTCGATTTTGTTCATCGCCGCGTTTGGATGACTAGTATAAAATTTAAAAATATTTAAAAATGGATCAAAATTTATGGCTTCTTGTTGAGTGGATGGATAATTTTAAACAAAATTTATTTTCTAATTACGCTATAGTGAATTCTGATTGTTTAATTCGACACTATGGCGATTTGCACACGGGAAAAGTGATTTTGCTTCGTGACAGACATAATAATTCACGTAAAGCACAAGTTCTCCGTTTATCTGGTAAGATTTTCCGATTATGAATTATAAATAAATAAAATAAATAGGCCATAGTTAAAATATATCTTTTTAAGTGAATTGAATACATGTGCATCAACTTGGCACAATAAATTACATTCCAACGTCCGTAAAAAAATTAAGGGGTGTTTTTTATTTAAGTAAATATAAAAGATGGGAAGATGTTCAATAGCACCTTACTAACGTTGTATATATTTTTACATATTGTAAGACAAATATTATATATGTATGTATTTATTCAATATGAGAAATATGAGTGAATACTGAGATTACTACTTATTACTACTGTATGTGGATAATTTAACTACCTACATAATATATATCTTTTATTTTTCGGTAACCGAAATATATACAAATAGCGAATCATTTAAATGATCTACAGAAATAAAATCTAAAAGTAATAGGTATTATAATTACGCAAAGCGGCTTTAAGAGTCCACTTTAAATTTATAAATTTTCTACAAATACCTCCTTGTAAATAAATAACTATTTTCGTTACAGATAACAAGCGTTATGTGAAAGAATTAAAAGTAATGCTTGAGAGACAAGACAATCAAGTTAAGAATGTGTTGTCTTTATGTATGAACACAATAAAGGAGATGAAGACAGGACCGATGGTAAGTTTTTTTTTATGTCTGTATTTGATCAAAACAAAAACGCACACAAATCATATCTCGTAACGCAAATTAATAAATACATATATAAATTAAATTGTATATTATAGTCATTGCAATATACGTTTTTATATTCTACCCGCTGCTTATTCATTTAAATTCTGCTACAACTAGGAACTTACTTCTAATAATAATTATATAATCTTATTATGGATACAGGCCCACATGTTTTACATTCGTTACATACAACTTAAGCAAGTTATAGACCCAGACTTCATTTACGTGATCATATAGCAAGTTTCAGCCTTCGACGCTGAGTAGCTACAGCCATTTATTGTGTGCAAATCATTCATTTATCATATACAGACACATTAACTGTCTTTGTATTTTAAAACAATAATTTTTCCTTAATAGTGTTGGGAGCGTTTTAATTGTCAGTTTAATCATTACGTCCCCACTTACGTTACAAGTAGCAAAGATTGGACATGGTATTTACTTTAATGTATATATTTTGGTTTTAAAATAACAGTCTAAGCTACACCTTATTATATCAACTACTTGCCAGTCCCGTAAAAATCAGTGCAGCAGTTTCAGATATTAGCCGGAACACACAGACAGGGAAAAAAAAAATTATTAGTATAGTTTAACTTTTTATTAACTTCATTTATAATAATTAAAGTATTGAAATATACAACAAAAGTTTTTTATATGACATAGCACAGTATAGTTCTTTTATTTATTTTATATAGTTGTTATCTATGTACATATATATATATATATATATATATATATATATATATATATATATATATATATATATGTATGTATGTATGTATGTATGTATGTATGTATGTATGTATGTATGTATGTATGTATGTATGTATGTATGTAGTATGTATGTATGTATGTATGTATGTATGTATGTATGTATGTATGTATGTATGTATGTATGTATGTATGTATGTATGTATGTATGTATGTATGTATGTATGTATGTATGTATGTATGTATGTATGTATGTATGTATGTATGTATGTATGTATGTATGTATGTATGTATGTATGTATGTATGTATGTATGTATGTATGTATGTATGTATGTATGTATGTATGTATGTATGTATGTATGTATGTATGTATGTATGTATGTATGTATGTATGTATGTATGTATGTATGTATGTATGTATGTATGTATGTATGTATGTATGTATGTATGTATGTATGTATGTATGTATGTATGTATGTATGTATGTATGTATGTATGTATGTATGTATGTATGTATGTATGTATGTATGTATGTATGTATGTATGTATGTATGTATGTATGTATGTATGTATGTATGTATGTATGTATGTATGTATGTATGTATGTATGTATGTATGTATGTATGTATGTATGTATGTATGTATGTATGTATGTATGTATGTATGTATGTATGTATGTATGTATGTATGTATGTATGTATGTATGTATGTATGTATGTATGTATGTATGTATGTATGTATGTATGTATGTATGTATGTATGTATGTATGTATGTATGTATGTATGTATGTATGTATGTATGTATGTATGTATGTATGTATGTATGTATGTATGTATGTATGTATGTATGTATGTATGTATGTATGTATGTATGTATGTATGTATGTATGTATGTATGTATGTATGTATGTATGTATGTATGTATGTATGTGTATATATATATATATATATATATATATATATATATATATATATATATATATATATATATATATATATATATATATATATATATATATATATATTTGCGTGATAGTATATTTTCTTATTACACATACGTTTTAGTTGTGTTTTATAAATTCTTGTTTGTTCCACCGTAACCCTATCTTTTGCTCTCTATTATTAATTTATTGTTTCAGGTCTATGGTACCAACCAACATACGTCCTTCCCCAGTGCTCCGAAGACGCTGCACGCCCGAGATGAATCTGACTCTAGTGACAGTAATATTGAACCTGAAGTAAGAACATACTATATATTTTTTTATATAAAATGATAAAACTAGAATACTCATTGTTGACATACTTAATGATTTTTGAAGTTGTACTTCTTTGAGGTGAGGTGCATAAGGGTAAATTTTTACGGATGAACCACGACATGAAAATGTGGTACGTTTTTGTTCAAGAAGAGGGAGAGATCAATTTAGAAAGAGAGATTGAGTATACGGTATTGATTGGTGTATTCGTTTAGTAGTTAAATATTAGAACTTGTACTACAATCTTGTCTTACTTACTGTAAACGCAGAACTTTTTTTATATATTACATTAGCATTATGTATTTCGAATTTCCTTTTCCCTTCTAAGTCTCTTTAGACTGTAAATTAGTAATTATAAACGAGATATGAGCAGTTTTAGTTTGCCAAAGAAGTTTCGTTTCTGACATGTTACTTCCGATTCTAACAAAAATCGGTTCTTTTTTTTGTTTGTATCATCACAGATTAGCCATGACCTTAATCTATCGAGATCTACTATCAGACATGATAATCTGCTGCGATGCAATGAGCTAAAGCTCGAGGGAATGAGTAAAATACTGAGAGAAAAATATTTTTCAGGGTAGACCATTCAGTAGCACACCATTACCGGATAGATTGCATGGAAGAGCCAAAACAATGTCTGATAAAGCCACTCAAACTGATGCACCTCCGCCAAGTCAGCTGGACTACAACGAATTAAATTTTATGCTAAGAGACTTATACAGTAAATTTTTAGCTTTTGTTTCTGAAGAAGAGGAAACACAGGAAACAGAGGATTCGAGCTCGTATAGACATGAAATATCCGATTATGTTGAACCTCAAGTTCAAGATATTGACGACGATGGAAGACCAAATGGGATAAAAATAAGAAGATTATCAGCACAGACTACTAACAACGTAATGCCGGAGGATAATAGTGATCTGGTTTGTATTTTTACAAATTCAAATTATATTTTAGCTCTTTCACTTTTATAGCAAGTTTAAAAATAGAACTTTTAGAAAAGATCAAAACTAAATTTGAAATTAATATTAAAGGTATCGATTGGAAGTGGCAACGCTCCTATTCCAGCGAGGATCTTAGAAGACATCGACTGGTCTTCTCATACCACAGCAACAAGGCAGTTATTACAAGCTGTTTTTCCAAGGCAGTATGTATAAAAAATGTTATTTAAATATAAATATTCATTGATAATTTTAGATTACAAAAAAAATATTTTTATTCGTATTTCTTTTATAGACATGCTTGATTATTGTGTTGAATACTAAAGTAACTTTTCGTTATATAGGAACTGTTAATAAATATCTATTTTAATTATAGGGTCTTAGCCACTCATTCGTTAACTGGAAAACAATCACCAGTTTTTGTGAACAAACCGCCAAAGAAACAGTTGGACCCGAAGCTGGTTGAAGACATCGTTGACACTGTTTCCGAGAGATGTGGTGTCCCTCAACGAATTGTAAGGTAGGTAATTGTATTTTAAATTCATATTATAAACACTAAATTTAACAAATATTTAATTAAACTAATTTTGAAAAAAAATTGTTTGAGTTGTTTTTTTTTGTCTTTGACACGTATTCAAACTGTTGGACTTGTTTGTTTTTTAATAAAAAAAACACTTACAGAGCTACAATAACAACAAAATGTACTGATGAGGCCAAATTATATCGTAGTCGTCAGCGTTTCAAGAAAATGCGTGAAGAACAAAATCAAGAAAACTGGCCTCCCTCGTCAGGATCATCAGCTTCAGGATCTACCAATCTTGAGGATGAAAATTAAACATAACAAATATTTAAGATATTCGGTTTAATACATACTTTGTATTTTTTACTATGGTGTTTCAGTAGTCAATAGAAAATATACTTAACTAGAAATTATTATAATAATGTCTAATATCAAGTAATAAATTCAATACTCAGTAACGTTATATTTGTATTGATTATTGACTTTTTAACAATTTTATATTAATAACTGTGATAAATACTTGTATGCACAACGAATGCCATACCTATTTGACATACCAATATTCTTAATAAATTCCTGATGATGAAGATTAAATAATTTTTTATTTAAATCACTTTCTTATATTTCAACTACATTTTATTTTTCATTTTTTGTTACATTCAAAAGAAAGCTTAAAATAATAAAAATACTTATCCGGTGTCTAGTTAATTTTTATAAGATTTAAATTATCATTAATATTTTGATATATTTGATATTAATGATATTATTACATATGCGGTATACCTTTGCAATAGTAGTGTTTACATTTGCAATAGAATATATACTATAATGTTATTATATAATAAACAACAAATCATTTGATTAATCATTATTATAGAGACATCCATAAGTAAGTAATTTTGTCGTTATTGATTGAATACCATCTAATATCCAGCTTGAAATCATGTTTGAAACCTATATCAAGTGTTACAACACAAAATGATTAATAATTAATAAAATGCATTAAATGGGAAAGACAAGGCAAACGAGCGTTCGGGTCACCTGTTGGCAAGTGATCACCGACGCCCACGACCCCGTGTAACATCTAGGTGTTACAGGTGCGTTGCCAGCCTTTAAGGTTGAGGTAGACGCGCTTTTTGAAGGTTTATTAAAATTACGTCGATTACTCGCAAGATTAATATATTTTGTCTAATGAATTAATTTATCTTTCTATTTAATAAGATCATTATTTAAATAAAAATTCAAACTTTTTTGTGCAATATAAATAATATTTTAAACATTGGCGATGTTTTATTTATTTATTTATTAATTTATTAATTATGACTTACTGACTCAAAAAGTGCATTACAATATTTGGCTCGATGTACCTCGACTTTTCGAGGGACACCGATAGCCAACTCCATTATTGAAATTATCTTAAAATTAAAATCTTTGAACAAGCATGTTGTACTGCAATGGATTCCTTCTCATATTGGTATCACTGGTTGGTACTTCTCATATTGGTAACAAAGGTTGATACATATGCCAAAGAAGCCTGTACAGATGGAAAAGTAGTTAATGTATTGCCTTTCTATACGGACTGTCTTTATTATATTAAAGAAAAATGTAAAAAACCTTGGCAAGAATACTTTAACAAAAGATCCAAGGAAAAAGGTATTTGGTATAAAACAATTCAACCTCAACCGTGTTATCATTCTTGGATAGATGTATGTAAATTAGACCGTGGTAATATTGTGACAGCATTTAGACTTCGCTCCGGACACATTCCACTAAATTAATTTGGTTTCTTAACGAAGAAAACTGTCTCGCCTAATTGTTCGGATTGTGGAATTGTAGAGGATGTGTATCATATTTTAATGGAATGTACTCGTAGTGAACCTTTGATTTCGCAAATTGCAGACAACTCGATTGGAAGTTGTAATATATATCTCTCAAATCCTACATCCAATATGGCCAAATTGTTAAAAAGTATAGTTAAGCTTAATATAAGTAAGCGTAAATAGTATGCAAGTGTATAACTATTATATTTTTAAGTTTATTTGTAACTACTAACCAGAGCAACATCGTCACCCAGTGAACTGTGAACATAGTCACCCAGTGACTCTTAAAATGAGAATAAAAAAAAAGTGCTGATAACATAAATATTAATAAAAAAGAGTAAAACAAAAAAATAAATTAAAACTAAATGAACCATCTTTTAAAGTGGATACGGCATGCTAGCCAAAGAATGGCCGGTGTATATATAAAAATAAAATGTGTAGTGTTTTTTTAGTTGTTTAGCTGTAATGTAATAAACTAGAAAAGAGTCTGCTTACAGATGGAATGTGCAAAAACATATTTATATATATATATATATATATATATATATATATATATATATATATATATATATATATATATATATATATATATATATATATATATATAATATATATATATATATATATATATATATATATCTATATATATATATATATATATATATATATATATTATATTTACTTACACTACAATTATATTACATTAAAATTATTGTTTTAGTTTATATACATATATTTTTTCAAGAAGCATAATAATAAATATACATTGTGTTATATATATATATATATATATATATATATATATATATATATATATATATATATATATATATATATATATATATATATATATATATATATATATATATATATAAAAAATACATATTTTCTGTCAGATTTTTGATTTGAAGTCCTAAATTTTCCAATCAAGTGAAAAAATTGAGTTCAAAGTTGCAAAAATGATAAATTACTTTTGAACTCAACTTCAATGTCGAATAACTTTTAAATGAGTGGATTTAGAGAAAAATGTTAAAAAACCTTTTTTTAGCGCATCAAATTTCCTTCAAGAATAAGTATTTTATTTATTGAAATATTGTTATTAGTGGTAGTTATAAAAATCCAAAATCAAAATACAAAATTTTAAAATAGTTCAATGTTTGAGCCATGATTACAAGAAAACGGTTCATCTGACATAAAATTTTATTGATACCTTTATTGTAGAGCATTCAATTTCCTACAAAAAAAGTCATGAAGTTAATTTCACTCAGAGCAATGGTATAGAAGATATGAGTCAAAAACCCGCTCACTAAGAAAAAATCTAAAATTGCGATGATAGACCTCTTAATATTGATATTAAGAGCTCAAATTCTCAGGATATTTAGTTTATTTATCCGGCGAGCCTTGGAGTGTTAAGAGACAAACAATATAGAAAATTACAAATTTTGCAAATAAAAATATAGTAAATTTAGATTTCTCTATAAAACAAACTTTGTATTAATTGTCTCATTTGATAATAAATCTTAAATAGTATTTTAAACATCACACCATAGTTTTCCAAAAACAACGTCTTGTATACCTCAACGAATAATAACGACGCGTTAAGGACATAGAAATATAGTAAATTATTTCTTTTTTTTAAATTTTAACTTTCCAATAAATCAATAAGATCATCTCTGTCTACTTCAAGATCTGTTTCAGAAGAACTGTCGGATACTGTTGGTTTATAAGGTTTTAGAGAATCGCCCGGCACAACTGCAGAAAATTTTCGATACCCTTTTATACCTTTTATGCTGTTAGCTAGTTATGCTAGGCGAGCATTACCAAACTAGCTGAGAATTACCAAATAAAGACATTATATCTTTCAAATGCCTGATTGTTTTAATTGAACTGACGTCCCTGAATGATCGTGCAAAGACAAATTTTGTAAAAGAATTTTATTAATAATAGTACTACTAAAATATAACATTTACCATTTTTGGTTTTTACAAAAGGACCCAAATGATCCATGTGAAGAGTATGCATTGGAATATCTATCTTAGGAATAGGGTGAAGCTCTCCTTCTGTTTTCCCGATAATTACTTAATTACCTTGTGCATAAGCACAAGTCAAACACGATTTTATATATTTTCTAATAAATATAGTCATGCCTTGAAACCAGAATTGAGACTTTATGATTTTCTCACACTTATCAATATAATAATATAATTTTGGAATGTCATACCTACTGCCGTTTAATGTTTTACGAAATAAGCAATTGTCTATAATTTTGTAAATGTTTATAATATCTGGATTAGTCGTTCCTCCTTTCAGTTGTCCAATTATAGATTGAACCTGTTCGTCCTGTACTTGTAGTGTTACCCGCCAATCCGCCTCTTCGATTTGTAAGACAGTTACCGTGCTTAGGGTATTTAGGTACTGGATTTCTACTAAGGTCGTCAACATGTTACATTCGATTATCGTGACAATACTCAATTTCAATAACAAAATCTTGAATTGTAAGCCACCATCGCGCAATTCGAGGTATTAAGTCTTTTTTACTCAAAGTAGTTCTTACTGCTGCACAATCGTTAATGACTTTATTGGAATGTAAATTCGAAAATGTTTTAGAGATTCGGCAACGGCCGGTGTTTCCAATTCGTAACTATGATAGTGTTGTTCTTCCGTACTGTTAACGCGGCTAAAGTACGCAACTGGCTTTAAATAACCATCAGTTTGGTATTGTACGAGAATACCACCTATACCTAGCTTACTTGCATCAGTGTGCACTTCAGTTTTTGCTTGAGGGTCATAAATGGCAAGTGTGTTAAAGTAGCTTTTAAGGAAGTAAAGGCCCGCTCTTGGTCAGAGCCCCAAATCCATTGTATATTATTTTTAGTCAGATACGTAATACGTACGATAGAGGTCTGGCAACTACTGCGAAATTTTTAACAAATTTGCGGAAATAGGAAGCCAAGCCTACAAATTGCCGTATTTCGTGAACATTTTGAGGCCGCTTAAATGCGGACACCGCGATAATTTTATCCTATCCCGGTTGAATACCCTCTGCCGTCACTTCGGGACCAAGATAACTTACTCTTTTTTTTAAAAAACTAACGTTTATTAAAATTGAGTGAAACTCAATTTGCGTTCCTAAAAAGTTTTAGAACTTCCTCTAAAGATTCTATACCTTCTTCAATCGATGTTGAAGGTATGGTCACATCATCGAGATATACTGCTAATTTGTTATCAAGTGACCGCAGAGCCCTACAAACTACTACTTACCAGATCCAAATTACAAACGAACATTGCAAACTTTGAAAAAAAACTTTGCGTCAAATCTAGCACTGTAAAGAAGGTTTTCCCCGAAAGCCGGTTAATTTGATCTTTAATATGTGGTAAAGGGTAACGATCTTTTACGGTAATCGTGTTTAATGGCCTATAATCTATAGAAAACCTAAAGTCACCGCCCTTTTTACGAACTAGAATAACGGGACTAGCATATGGAGATACTGATTCTCTAACTATCCCAGCAGACATAAGTTCTGTTAGCTACTCTTGAACAATTCGATTTTTTTTATGAGATAAATGATAAGGCTTATGATGTAATGGTTTTTTATGTTGTTGTCTGTATATCCATTTCAATTAAGTGACTAGAACCGAGGTAACTACTGGTTTGTGCGAATACATCACTATATTTATTTAATAAGCTAAATAAACGGGATGCATAATTGTTGCTAATTTCACCTATGTCAATATTTGCAAAACTTATATTATTTTTCCCCTTGGAGGGTAGGTCTAGGTACGAGTTGCCTAAAATAGTTACACATCTGCTCGAGCCACGAGTTTAATAGATGTCCAACGAATGACTGAATCACCTACATTAATTCCTGGTACTTCATAAGATTTCGTCGTTAACGTAGTTTGCGTTATATAAAAAGAAATCGTGCCTAAAAAAAATAAATCTAGCTTTGTAATTAATAAAATATTTGCATCTATAAATTCTTGCACATAAACATCAACATCGCGAATAGAACCCGGGGTGATTTCCATACTACCAATTGTAAACAGAGATATTTTTGTTTTAAAATCTCTTACTGTCTAATTTTATATCATACAAGTCACGTTGGTCACTAGTATATAATAATATTACTTTCTTAGAATTTGCTTGAGAATCAGAAGTTTCAGAAAAAAAATCGTTGTCTTCTTTATCAGTCGTAGTGCCGGTAGAGACTTGACGGTACATTCGTTTTCCCAATCCACTTGAATAAGGCCCCAACATGTTCTTGATCCCACTTCTGAATTGTTACGAAGGTGGATGGCGAACTCGTCTTGGATGGTCGGATAGTGAAACAAAGCGTAGCTTGTATGCTTTATATTTCAAGGTTTACAAAGTTGTGAGCCCCGTTCAACAGTTACATGTTATTTTATACTCTTTAAAAAACAGAATTACCCTCTTTAACAATTTGACAATTGAACATTTTGATAGTTGTACAAATATTATAAATCAATTGGTGTTATATTGGTATAACTGTATTATCTGCTGTTACATCCAGACCAGCGAGGGGCATTTGTACAGCTGAAAAGAAGATGATTTTATAAGATACTATTAAAAAAATTACTATTTATAGATATAAAAATCTAAATTATTTGACTAATAAAGGCATACCAAACAAACATGTCCAATGTCCACATCTATTTCTATTAAAACGTAAAATAATCCTTTTAAATTAAACGAGATTGAGATACATAGAGTCATAAAAACGAAGTTAACCCGATATGGTATATATGTATACCCAATACTTTTATAAAAAATTATCTCTAATAAATATATTAAAATTTATAGATATTTATATTAGACTATTAATAACAATATTATTAAACATAATACCCACATGTGTGGCACTTCTCTAAGGTACGTTAAATACATTTAAGATTCTTAAAAAATTTAACTTTTATTATACCTATAAGAATAAAACAAGAATAAAGAAAAGCTTAGCAAAGTACAAAGCTATTGTTTTTATATTTTATTGTTCCTGGTATTCCTAATCTTTTAACTACTTTTATTCACCAAAGATGTATTAAAAAAGCCGAACTACTACTAGAATTACTAAGTATTTTTTACAAACAATTTTTTTTCAAACAAACAATAGAAAGTATTATATTATTAAAATTCACTCCTTAAACAAGATTTTGTAAAATTGTCAGGAATATTAATGATCATCTAGTTTGAAATCATATTATTACGTTTATTTATTACATTTAATATAACTACAACACTAACATTTGAAATTTGTTCAGGATACTGTAAGATAAGAGATTTGTCTGTGTTAAGGTTGACATTTAGAATTCATCTAATAAGCTGCCTAAGCTTTAATGAATTGGTTATTTAGGTATTTTTGAGAACGAAGTTAATTTCGAATATTCGAAGTTAATGCGGATGGTCTGATGATGGAGCCGACTAACCGATGGTCTGATGATGAAACAGGTAGCTGATGGAAACTTAAGCGTGTCCTCTCTTTACGCTTATTCCCACAAAGCAGGGTAGGCAGGAAGAACATAGTGTAAAGACACTTCATTCTCGACTCTCCGTACGAATTCAAGACATTGAGTGCTAAGTGGCGAAATTTATCCGCTACACTTTGTCATGAAAGAGAACCAAACTCACAACCATCGCGGTTACATTCAAATGCTGTCTCACTGCACCACGTGCAATGTTATATATTTATTGCATTATTTTTATAATTATTATCAAATTTTTATGTTTTCTTTAGGTATTCGTAGTTACATACATTTGTTCAATAGTGAAATCCTTAGGATTAATAAATAGTACTGACATATTTAAGTATTATCGTCACGTCATCATCTAGTCGACATAATAATTATATATTTGTTCATAAATTATTATTTCTTATTTCATTGTAATCTTTTATATTTTAAAATAAAAATGTCTCATATTATGTCAAACTAAATATAATCCACATTATTTGTATTAGATACTTAATAGACAGTACAATAAAACTTAATATTTAAGTCTTTAAATAAATAAATGAATAAAAATATTCCTGATTTTGTCTTTAACTTTCAACCGTAATTTGTATTTTTAATCTGCTTTAAACAGTATAGAGAAACAAAAGAGAATCTTACCGAGAAAAGGGAAAGATATAAATGAGCGAGTAATTGTCCGCTGTTTACCTGAGTAAGATACAATGAGAGGTCTACAGCTTGGACAACCCCTCCACCGGTCATATTTATAAATTAACTCAATAAATTTTGCTAGAAGCATACAAGTCAGTTTGTTTTTAGTGATCACTTAAACATATTGTCTAAAGACTTTATGTGATTTTAAAATCTTCATTGCTGATCGATTTTTGATTGATAATGACGTCTTTTGTACGAACAAAACGGGAACTGGACGCGGCCCAAGCACTAATAGAACTTCAAGCTTCTAGTTTAGAAAATAAACAAACATGTAAGTTTAAAAGTTTAACTACTCAAAATAGATATATTTTTTTATAGTTTAATTTATTTATAGTTTACGTTATGAACATAATAACTAGACATCCGATTATATGCATTATCAAAATGCCAAAATATGCAGGTAAATATGCACTTAAAAAGGGCAAAATATGCACAGAATATGCACAATCTAAAATATATTTATTATTAGAATTTACGTTTATTTTCCCATAGTAGTAGTAGTTGCATTTTTTTATTATTATTATAACATATATTTGACTTGATTACGATGGGCTTAGATCTATCAAATTTGTCAACTACTTTTTTTATGGATCCTAAATTCTCAGAGAGATCAGCGCGTATTTCACTTACTACGTCTTTGTAGATAGATGACAAGTAGTTTTTTCTACTTGTGGATTATTTGGAATTATCTGATTAGTGTAATATTTCTTAAGGAAATTCCGGCATACTTCGACATTTAACTGACGGAAAAGAATATTGCAAGCAATGAATAACTCACATAAATCTTTGTAGCATTAGTTTTTTTGATATTTCTAAAACTTGCATCTGAATTAGAAGACGATTATGAGGCAGTAGTTGTTGTTGACTTTAAAAATCACAGTGCCTTCAGTCCTAAATTGGCCTTGGTAATTTTTTATTCAAGATGCCATTCATTTTTGTATAAAAATAAATACAGTGAGACAAAAGCAATTGAAGCCTTAAGCGCGAGAGTGTAGCAGCAAGAGGTGTAAGCCCCTTCCTCGCACCCACGACGCATTTCACCAATGCGTTCGGGAGTTGGGACTCGGGTTTAGATTTAGTTCCCTCCCTGAGTTTTTGCTAGGTGGATGTGCGTAAAATATGCACTGTCGACGAAAATATACCAAAATATGCAATAACGCTATAAAAATACAATAAAGATGCATTTGCATATGTACATACATATAATCCGATGTCTAACAATAACTACTAAGATATATATATTTATATATATATATATATATATATATATATATATATATATATATATATATATATATATATATATATATATATATATATATATATATATATATATATATATATATATATATATATATATATATATATATATATCTCGCAGGGATACTCATATACTTCATCTCCTCTACTGCATTCTGTTTAATCCAAATTTCCCTCCCTATCTTAAAGATCGTTTTATGTTCTTGGGTGGATCTCTTCGCTCTGATAATAATCACTCATTAAGAATTTCTTCCTAATCCTCTTCCTAGTAGCTCATTTATCATATTCGCAAGTCGTTTGTGGAACTCCCTTCCTTTTGGTATCAGAAATGCCAAAACTTTTTTAACCTTTAAGCGTCGCTTGCAGAAACATTTTTTAGCACTGTAATTTCTCCTTTTTGTTATTTATTTATTTTTTTCATGCCATTGCATTCTACTGTTGTTTTTATTCATTCATTTATATATGTATGTATGTATGTATGTGAGTGTGTGTGTATGTGTGTATGTTTGTATGTGTGTATGTATGTATGTTTGTATGTATGCATGCATGCATGGATGTATGTAGGTATGTATGTATGTATGTTGTTTTTTTTTTTTTTTCCATCAAGGGAAAAATACGTTTCCGTATCATAAGGTCTAGTCTCTCAGTGACCCCGTATGTCGGACTCGCCTATAGTTGGCCTCTACCGACTAAAAAACCCTCAGACTTCTTAGCATCTTATTCCCCGTGGGATGGCCGTAAGGCATTACTTCACGTGGGGACGATTAGCAAACAGCTTTTTCTCTTGTGGTGCATTTAAATATTTGTACTTTTCCGAGCTTGCTCTTTCCTACGTAGGTCTTTTAGGACATCCCTTGCGTAGTCGCTTATTGCTTCCCAAGATGATGTACACGACAGCATTATCTCGACTATATTTGCTTGCCAACTCTAGTATGCAAGGCATCTCTAGCTTCTTCGTAGCTTAGACATTCGAAGAAAACATGTTGAGCGTTTTCGTCCTCACCTCTGCACCTTGGACATTCTGGGGTATTCTCATGTTTAAAGCGGTACAAGTAATCTCGGTAGCAGCCGTGACCTGAGAGCATCTGGGTGAGGTGGTAATTAATCTCACCATGCTTACGGTTCAGCCACGGTTCGATCTTCGATATAAGACGATGGGTCCATCTTCCCTTGGTTGATATATCCCACCTTGACTGCCACTTTGCAATGCTTTTCGCCTCACATTATGTTTTTCCTCCGTAAAAGTTAGATCAGAGTTAACCTTTTTGCTCTGGTACAGATTCCTTCGTTCTTCAGTCAATATTTCTATAGGAATCATCCCGGAAATCACGCATATTGCTTCCATAGATACCGTGCGAAATGCGCTAGCTACTCGGAGTGCACCTATCCTATACACTGACGCCATCTTTTGTCTTGCTGCTTTATTTTTAAGCGCATCAGACCAGATTGGAGCACCATATAGGAGTACTGATGTTCCTTTCGCTGCAGCGTATTCTACTTGTTTTTTAAGATTAATACGTGAATCATTTCATTATACCCAGGTAGCGAATGTACGGCTGCATCGTAAGCTCGTGATTGCCGACCCTGAGTGAGGATGTGACCATTTGTTTTCTGCTGGTGATCAGTACGGCTTGTATGTGTGTGTGTGTGTGTGTGTGTGTTGTGTGTGTGTGTGTGTGTGTGTGTGTGTGTGTGTGTGTGTGTGTGTGTGTGTGTGTGTTTGTATGTATGTATGTATGTATGTATGTTTTTTTTTTTTTTTTTTTCATCGAGGGAAAAATACGCTTCCGTATCATAAGGTCTAGTCTCTCAGTGACCCCGTATGTCGGACTCGCCTATGGTTGGCCTCTACCGACTAAAAAACCCTCAGACTTCTTAGCATCTTATTCCCCGTGGGATGGCCGTAAGGCATTACTTCACGGGGGGACGATTAGCAAACAGCTTTTCCTCTTGTGGTGTATTTAAATATTTGTACTTTTCCGAGCTTGCTCTTTCCTACGTAGGTCTTTTAGGACATCCCTTGCGTAGTCGCTTATTGCTTCCCAAGATGATGTGCACGACAGCATTATCTCGACTATATTATCAGGACATATTTGCCTGCCAACTCTGGTATGCAAGGCATCTCTAGCTTCTTCGTAGCTTGGACATTCGAAGAAAACATGTTGAGCGTTTTCGTCCTCACCTCTGCACCTTAGACATTCTGGGGTATTCTCATGTTTAAAGCGGTACAAGTAATCTCGGTAGCAGCCGTGACCTGAGAGCATCTGGGTGAGGTAGTAATTAATCTCACCATGCTTACGGTTCAGCCACGGTTCGATCTTCGATATAAGACGATGGGTCCATCTTCCCTTGGTTGATATATCCCACCTCGACTGCCACTTTGCAATGCTTTTTCGCCTCACATTATGTTTTGCCTCCGTAAAAGTTAGATCAGAGTTAACCTTTTTGCTCTGGTACAGATTCATTCGTTCTTCAGTCAATATTTCTATAGGAATCATCCCGGAAATCACGCTTATTGCTTCCGTAGATACCGTGCGAAATGCGCTAGCTACTCGGAGTGCACCTATCCTATACACTGACGCCATCTTTTGTCTTGCTGCTTTATTTTTAAGCGCATCAGACCAGATTGGAGCACCATATAGGAGTACTGATGTGACAACTGTTGACAATAGTCTCCTTCTATTTTGTTTAGGTCCTCCGATGTTGGGCATTAGTCGGGCCAATGTTTTTACGACTACCGTTCCTTTCGCTGCAGCGTATTCTACTTGTTTTTTAAGATTAATACGCGAATCATTCATTATACCCAGGTAGCGAATATACGGCTGCGTCGTAAGCTCGTGATTGCCGACCCTGCATGAGGTTGTCTCCATTTGTTTTCTGCTGGTGATCAGTACGGTTTCGGTTTTATGCTCTGCCAGCTCTAGTCCAGCCAGGTTCATCCACTGTCGAATTATTTCGAAGGTCTTATCAAAAGTCCAGTGAATCTCTTCCAAGTGTTTGGCGACTACTACCACTGCCAAGTCATCGGCAAACGCAACCAACCTTGCTTCCCGAGGCACTTCACGCTTTAGTAACCCGTCATACATTATATTCCACAATAGGGGACCCAATACAGACCCTTGTGGTACTCCACCTGAGATTTTGTATTCTTTTGGTCCATCGTCTGTATTATATACAAGTACCCTATCCGCGAAATAGCTAGCTATTATGTTGCATAAGTAAGCTGGTACCTTCATGTTTGAGAGAGCATTCATAATAGTATCCCATTTTGCTGCATTGAACGCATTCTTAACGTCAAGGCTTGCGACGAGGCAGTATTTTTTAGAGCCTCTCTTCCACCTAGCCCCCGATATCGCTTTCCTAGCAGTGTTTAGGACAAGGTTGACCGCGTCAAGGGTCGATTTTCCTTTTCTAAATCCGTATTGGTGTTCCGAAAGTTGTGGCTCAACTACTTTCTCTATTCTACCATGAATTATTCTTTCCAATATCTTTCCCGTTGTATCTAGCATACACAAGGGGCGATATGAAGATGGTTCGCTTAGGGGTCTGTTCCCTTTCGGGAGAAGCACCAGTCTTTGTCGTTTCCATGTAGTTGGAAAGGTTCCTTCTTGGAGGCAGGTATTGTAGGTGTCTATGAAGATTTTAGGTACAGTTTTGATTGCAAGTTTCAACGCTACGTTGGGGATGCCATCCAATCCAGGTGCTTTGGTATTTCCTATCCTTTTACAGGTTCTTTTTTCCAGCACCGGTGCTATGACCTCACGAGGATGCTGTATTTTGTCATATTTAAACTTTGCTTGCTGTGGAAAAAGTAAAGTGACAATTTTTTCCATCATAACGGGATCAGTCGGCGCTATGGTATAATGGTTGTTGAACTTTTTCATGACGACTTTATAAGGCTTACCCCAGGGATCGGCTTCTATATCTTCTAGCATTTTGTCCACAAGCTTCTTTTACTTTCTTTTATTGCTTTGTTTAGGATTGACCGTGCCTCCTTGTATTTTTTGTACAATTGCTCAAAGTGTGGTGTCTTCCTACATCTTTGAGAAAGTCTTCGTGCGCGGATGCACTTTTGCCGTAGTTGAGCAATGTTATCATTCCACCAGTAGACCGCTGGTAGTCGGCTAGCATTTCGTTTCCGCGGCATAGTTGCATCACAGGCTGCTGTTATTCTCCTGATAATGTCCGACGCATTATTGGATGCACCCTTTGATTTAATAGGTTGATCGTCTAATGCCATCTGAAAAAACTCAGGTTCGAATATGCTGGCTCTCCATCCTATCGTAGCAGGTTATTTTTGTAATTTGTATGGGTTCTTTACTTTATTGGACACATTCCAACAAAGTGCCCTATGATCACTTGCCGTATAAATTTCAGCAACATTCCACGATGTGTTTCCCTTTGCAAGAATGCTACTTACAAATGTGACATCGATGATTGAGCTTGCTTCACCTCTATTGAATGTAGGTTCGTCACCGGTATTTAGCAACACTACGTCAATAGTGGACATTGCCTCTATCAGTGCGCATCCTTTGGCATTCGTGGTTTTGCTACCCCAGTCAGTCGCCCATGCGTTAAAATCCCCTGCTAGTGCAACCGGGAAGTTAGTTCGTACGTCTTCCACTAGGACGTCAAGAAAATCGCTGAATTCGTCAATAGTTTGGCTTGGTGGGGCATAGCAGCTGTAGAAGTATATTCCATCTACCTTAGCTTTTACAAATCCGCTGTTAGTTTGGTTACTTATTCTTTGAAAGGAGTTTTTACCGCATATCCATATAGCAACACTTTTATCTTCATTAGAGATCCAAGATTCACTGTGCAGGTGTTTGTAAGGCTCTGAGATCATAACCATGTCCAGTTTTTTCTCTCATGTCGTCTGCATTAGCAAGTCATGTGCAGCTTCACAATGGTTAAGATTGATTTGCATAACTTGAGGCATTTTTTCGATGTTTCACCTCTTGGAGAGCTTTCCTGAAGACGGGACATTTCCCAGAGCCTGCAAAATGCGTGTGTGCATTTTTTACATCTCCCGTCTCCAAACAAAGGGCGCATTTGGCTTCGTTTGCACACTCGGCAATTTTATGGCCGCTTTCCCCACATTTAATGCAGCATGTAGTTTTATCCTGCTTGCTGGTACATTTACTAGCGATGTGGCCATAATGCCAGCAACGGAAGCATTTAGTAGGTCTTTTTATATCCCTAATTCGACAGTTAACCCAACCTATCTTAATTTTCCCATAATCGACGATTTTTTGGGCTATCCTTGACTGTAGTCTCACAGATGCCGTAATGGTTCCTCCGTATGCCTTACGCATGCCCTTGACAGCCTCAGGTGGAACTTCACAACCTTCACCCGCTGCTTTTTGAATTGCTTTTATGATCTCTGCCTTTGTAGTAGATTCTTCTATGTCTATAATTTCCACATCTTGCTCAGGTCCTTTGCTTACCACTACTGCATCCTGGCCGAGGAGGTCAGTTAAAGTTTTTTTCAGTTCCGGGGCTTTATCTGTGTCCTTTCTGTCAGTATCAGTAGCACGTCTCCTGCGGTAGTTCTTCGGACTTTGTCAACGCACTGACTGATATTATGCGCTGTTGGATCCTTGTTTCACTCGTTTTAAAATATCGGCGTACTGCTCCTTCTCTCTTGGCCGAATTATAAGTGCATTGGCTCTTTCTCTTTTGGCTGTTCTCTTCTTTAGGCTGGTTTTCTTTTTAACTTCCTTCCACTCAGATTCAGGTTCGGGTTCAGTGATCTGTTCCTCAGATAGCGGCTCTCTCACTGCCTCCTTTCTTCTTATTTTTGTAACCCTATTCGATTCTTCAGGTGAGGTGCGCTCTTTTCTTTTTGATTTGCGAGCTTTCCTACTATTAGGCGTTGCTGTCTTATTACTCTCCTCTACTTCAGTATCCTTCGCTGTCGTCTCAGAATACGATCTTAAGAGTGACGGTGACGTTTGAACTTCTATTGTGGAAGTTGGGAGATTTTGTTTCTCAACTTCCCCAGCAATCCTTTTAAATGAAATGCCTAGTGAGGCTACATATTTTCGGATTTCTCCGTGCACATTCATTTTTCCTTTTATAAATTCGCTTAAGCCATTGATAAGTTGTTCATGGCGTTCTAACGCCTTCTCTAATACCATCTCTTCATCATTTTTTGAGTTATTTTTCATTTTAGCATCCATACGATTCCCACGAGAACCTAGGGAAATAAACAGTCCGCTCCGGCAGAGCCCCGGTTGCCGGAGTAAGGCCACTAAATACGCCTGGGGTTGGGCCTGGTACCCCAGGGAAGCGCTTGCGACGTCATTATACCTCGACGCCTTCCAGTCCTCGGCACGCCAGACCTTGACATTAAGGTTGTGTCTTGTCCGCGGGAGCTATTTTATTTCACTCCTACCCTGTGTCGCTAATGCGAGCCTCGGGCACTCCCCAATCCGCACGTGGGGACGCGCCCGGTAGCAGTACACCTCTGCTCCGTATGTATGTATGTATGTATGTTGTATGTATGTATGTAGTATGTATGTATGTAGAGATTTCTCATAGATATCAAAGTACAGTGAATACTCAATATAACTTGAACAAACACTATCAAAGCACTTTTTTCTGTTCTTTTTAAACATTATGTACGAAAAAGAAGAATCAAAATACATTTATAATTTTGAGGAGCAGTTATGTAACAATATACAATAAAGAACCTCGTCCTTTTTAAAGTTTGTTAAAAATTAAACTTATTGATATTTGTTTTAACTACAATTTGTTTACTTTATTTACTTGACTTATCTAATGTTTTTATAGTACCTATACCAAGATAATAAAAACGACAAGTTGACATAAAAGCTTAGGAAAGAAGAATCATGCCTTCCATCATTAGCTTATCGGAATAATACGACAATAGGTACTGACTTGTATTCTATACATATCTATAATATTTAAAGAAATATCCTCTAATCACCATCAGCTGATCAATATCATCATATTATGATAATGTATATTATAAGAAATTTTGAAGTACTTAGATTTCCCTCGATTTATCTGGGATGTCATCATCAGACATGGTAGCCTCAAAAATTCACCTTTTCAAACAAGAAAAGGAATGCTTGGAATCGGTCTACAAATAACGTAAAAGTCAAAATCAAAATATATAAAAACACATATTTTACACATATTTATCGAGCTATATAGCTCGAACATAGAACCTTCTCCTTTTTTGAAATCGGTCAATAATAAGAAGTTATATACTACATCGTTAATAAAAATGTGAAACTACTTATAAATTTTTTTCTATAGTAAACGTTATCTAGGGAATCGTGCTAGGGGACAGAAACCGAATTGCTATTGTCATTCCTGTACCTGAGTAACACAAAGACGTTTTAACGTTCATTTCGATTTTGTTCTTCGCCGCGTTAGGATGACTAGTATAAAATTTAATAATATTTAAAAATGGATCAAAATTTATGGCTTCTTGTTGAGTGGATGGATAATTTTAAACAAAATTTATTTTCTAATTACGCTATAGTGAATTCTGATTGTTTAATTCGACACTATGGCGATTTGCACACGGGAAAAGTGATTTTGCTTCGTGACAGACATAATAATTCACGTAAAGCACAAATTCTCCGTTTATCTGGTAAGATTTTCCGATTATGAATTATAAACAAATAAAATAAATAGGCCATAGTTACAACATATATTTTTAAGTGAATTGAATACATGTGCATCAACTTGGCACAATAAATTACATTCCAACATCCGTAAAAAAATTAAGGGGTGTTTTTTATTTAAGTATATATAAAAGATGGGAAGATGTTCAATAGCACTTTACTAACGTTGTATATATTTTTACATATTATAAGACAAATATTATATATGTATGTATTTATTTAATATGAGAAGTATGAGTAAATACTGAGATTACTACTTATTACTACTGTATGTGGATAATTAAACTACCTACATAATATATATTTTTTATTTTTCGGTAACCGAAATATATACGAATAGTGAATCATTTAAACGATCTACAGAAATAAAATCTAAAAGTAATAGGTATTATAATTACGCAAAGCGGCTTTAAGAGTCCACTTTAAATTTATAAATTTTCTACAAATACCTCCTTCTAAATAAATAACTATTTTCGTTACAGATAACAAGCGTTATGTGAAAGAATTAAAAGTAATGCTTGAGAGACAAGACAATCAAGTTAAGAATGTGTTGTCTTTATGTATGAACACAATAAAGGAGATGAAGACAGGACCGATGGTAAGTTTTTTTTATGTCTGTATTTGATTAAAACAAAAACGCACACAAATCATATCTCGTAACGCAAATAGATTGTATATTGTTAAATAAATTAGATTGTATATTATAGTCATTGCAATATCAGTTTTTTTATTCTACCCGCTGCTTATTCATTTAAATTCTGCTACAACTAGGAACTTACTTTTAATAATAATTCTATAATCATATTATGGATACATGCCCACATGTTTTACATTCGTTACATACAACTTAAGCAAGTTATAGCCCCAGACTTCATTTACGTGATCATATAGCAAGTTTCAGTCTTCGACGCTGAGTAGCTTCAGCCATTTATTGTGTGCAAATCATTCATTTATCATTTACAGAGAGCTTAATATACACAATTAAATTTAATAATTAACTGTCATTTTATTTTGTAACAATACTTTTTCCATAATAGTGTTGGAAGCGATTTAATTATCACTTTAATTATTACGTCCCCGCTTACGTTACAAGTAGCGACCCGTTTGCGGCTTCGCAGATTGGACATGGTATTTACTTTAATTATATATTTTTTTTTAAAATAACAGTCTAAGCTACACCTTATTATATCAATTACTTGCCAGTCGAAGTCCCGTCAAAATCAATGCAGCAGTTTCAAAAAAAAAAAAAATTATTAGTATAGATTAACTTTTTATTAACTTCATTTATAATAATTAAAGTATTGAAATATACAACAAAACTTTTTCATATGCCATAGCACACTATAGTTCTATATATGTATATATATATATATATATATATATATATATATATATATATATATATATATATATATATATATATATATATATATATATCAAGTGTTACAACACAAAATGATTAATAATTAATAAAATGCATTAAATGGGAAAGACAAGGCAAACGAGCGTTCGGGTCACCTGTTGGCAAGTGATCACCGACGCCCACGACCCCGTGTAACATCTAGGTGTTACAGGTGCGTTGCCAGCCTTTAAGGTTGAGGTAGACGCGCTTTTTGAAGGTTTATTAAAATTACGTCGATTACTCGCAAGCTTAATTGTATAATATATTTAATATTAATTATTAATTAATCTATTAATTATTTAATAATTAATTATTAATAATTAATTTATCTTTCTATTTAAAAGGAACATTATTTAAAAGAAAATACAAACTTTTTTTGAGTAATATAAATAATATTTTAAACATTGTCGATGTTTTATTTATTTATTTATTTATTATGACCCACAAGTGATGATAACATTAAATATTAATAAAAAAGAGTAAAATAAAAAAATTAATTAAAACTAAATGCACCATCTTTTAAAGTGGATACGGCATGCTAGCCAAAGAATGGCCGATGTATATATAAAAATAAAATGTGTAGTGTTTTTTAGTTTTTTTAGTAAAGTGTTTACGCTGTAATGTAATAAACTAGAAAAGATTCTGCTTACAGATGGAATGTTCAAAAAGATATTTATATTTATTTATATATTTTATATTTACTTACACTTACTTAAATATATATATATATATATATATAATATATATATATATATATATATATATATATATATATATATATATATATATATATATATATATATATATATTATATATATATATATATATATATATATATATATATATATATATATAATATATATATATATATATATATATATATATATATATATATATATATATATATATGTGTGTGTATGTGTATGTGTATGGTTTTTTTTTTTTTTTTTTTTCATCGAGGGAAAAATACGCTTCCGTATCATAAGGTCTAGTCTATCAGTGACTCCGTATGCCGGACACGCCTATGGTTGGCCTCTACCGACTAAAAAACCCTCAGACTTCTTAGCATCTTATTCCCCGTGGGATGGCCGTAAGGCATTACTTCCCGAGGGGACGATTAGCAAACAGCTTTTTCTCTTGTGGTGTATTTAAATATTTGTACTTTTCCGAGCTTGCTCTTTCCTACGTAGGTCTTTTAGGACATCCCTTGCGTAGTCGCTTATTGCTTCCCAAGATGATGTGCATGACAGCATTATTTCGACTATATAATCAGGACATATTTGCTTGCCAACTCTGGTATGCAAGGCATCTCTAGCTTCTTCGTAGCTTGGACATTCGAAGAAAACATGTTGAGCGTTTTCGTCCTCACCTCTGCACCTTAGACATTCTGGGGTATTCTCATGTTTAAAGCGGTACAAGTAATCGCGGTAGCAGCCGTGACCTGAGAGCATCTGGGTGAGGTAGTAATTAATCTCACCATGCTTACGGTTCAGCCACGGTTCGATCTTCGATATAAGACGATGGGTCCATCTTCCCTTGGTTGATATATCCCACCTCGACTGCCACTTTGCAATGCTCTTTCGCCTCACATTATGTTTTTCCTCCGTAAAAGTTAGATCAGAGTTAAACTTTTTGCTCTGGTACAGATTCATTCGTTCTTCAGTCAATATTTCTATAGGAATCATCCCGGAAATCACGCTTATTGCTTCCATAGATACCGTGCGAAATGCGCTAGCTACTCGGAGTGCACCTATCCTATACACTGACGCCATCTTTTGTCTTGCTGCTTTATTTTTAAGCGCATCAGACCAGATTGGAGCACCATATAGGAGTACTGATGTGACAACTGTTGACAATAGTCTCCTTCTATTTTGTTTAGGTCCTCCGATGTTGGGCATGAGTCGGGCCAATGTTTTTACGACTATCGTTCCTTTCGCTGCAGCGTATTCTATTTGTTTTTTAAGATTAATACGCGAATCATTTCATTATTCCCAGGTAGCGAATGTACGGCTGTGTCGTAAGCTCGTGATTGCCGACCCTGAATGAGGTTGTCTCCATTTGTTTTCTGCTGGTGATCAGTACGGTTTCGGTTTTATGCTCTGCCAGCTCTAGTCCAGCCAGGTTCATCCACTGTCGAATTATTTCGAAGGTCTTATCAAAAGTCCACTGAATCTCTTCCAAGTGTTTGGCGACTACTACCACTGCCAAGTCATCGGCAAACGCAACCAACTTTGCTTCCCGAGGTACTTCACGCTTTAGTAACCTGTAATACATTATATTCCACAATAGGGGACCCAATACAGACCCTTGTGGTACTCCACCTGAGATTTTGTATTCTTTTGGTCCATCGTCTGTGTTATATACAAGTACCCTATCCGCGAAATAGTTAGCTATTATGTTGCATAAGTAAGCTGGTACCTTCATGCTTAAGAGAGCATTCATAATAGTATCCCATTTTGCTGCATTGAACGCATTCTTAACGTCAAGGCTTGCGACGAGGCAGTATTTTTTAGAGCCTCTCTTCCACCTAGCCCCCGATATCGCTTTCCTAGCAGTGTTTAGGACAAGGTTGACCGCGTCAAGGGTCGATTTTCCTTTTCTAAATCCGTATTGGTGTTCCGAAAGTTGTGGCTCAACTACTTTCTCTATTCTACCATGAATTATTCTTTCCAATATCTTTCCCGTTGTATCTAGCATACACAAGGGGCGATATGAAGATGGTTCGCTTAGGGGTCTGTTCCCTTTCGGGAGAAGCACCAGTCTTTGTCGTTTCCATGTAGTTGGAAAGGTTCCTTCTTGGAGGCAGGTATTGTAGGTGTCTATGAAGATTTTAGGTACAGTTTTGATTGCAAGTTTCAACGCTACGTTGGGGATGCCATCCAATCCAGGTGCTTTGGTATTTCCTATCCTTTTACAGGTTCTTTTTCCAGCACCGGTGCTATGACCTCACGAGGATGCTGTATCTTGTCATATTTAAACTTTGCTTGCTGTGGAAAAAGTAAAGTGACAATTTTTTCCATCATAACGGGATCAGTCGGCGCTATGGTATAATGGTTGTTGAACTTTTTCATGACGACTTTATAAGGCTTACCCCAGGGATCGGCTTCTATATCTTCTAGCATTTTTGTCCACAAGCTTCTTTTACTTTCTTTTATTGCTTTGTTTAGGATTGACCGTGCCTCCTTGTATTTTTTGTACAATTGCTCAAAGTGTGGTGTCTTCCTACATCTTTGAGAAAGTCTTCGTGCGCGGATGCACTTTTGCCGTAGTTGAGCAATGTTATCATTCCACCAGTAGACCGCTGGTAGTCGGCTAGCATTTCGTTTCCGCGGCATAGTTGCATCACAGGCTGCTGTTATTCTCCTGATAATGTCCGACGCATTATTGGATGCACCCTTTGATTTAATAGGTTGATCGTCTAATGCCATCTGAAAAAACTCAGGTTCGAATATGCTGGCTCTCCATCCTATCGTAGCAGGTTATTTTTGTAATTTGTATGGGTTCTTTACTTTATTGGACACATTCCAACAAAGTGCCCTATGATCACTTGCCATATAAATTTCAGCAACATTTCACGATGTGTTTCCCTTTGCAAGAATGCTACTTACAAATGTGACATCGATGATTGAGCTTGCTTCACCTCTATTGAATGTAACGTCACCGGTATTCAGCAAGACTACGTCAATAGTGGACATTGCCTCTATCAGTGCGCATCCTTTGGCATTCGTGGTTTTGCTACCCCAGTCAGTCGCCCATGCGTTAAAATCCCCTGCTATTGCAACCGGGAAGTTAGTTCGTGCGTCTTCCACTAGGACGTCAAGAAAATCGCTGAATTCGTCAATAGTTTGGCTTGGTGGGGCATAGCAGCTGTAGAAGTATATTACATCTACCTTAGCCTTTACAAATCCGCTGTTAGTTTGGTTATTTATTTTTTGAAAGGAGTTTTTACCGCATATCCATATAGCAACACTACTATCTTCATTAGAGATCCAAGATTCACTGTGCAGGTGTTTGTAAGACTCTGAGATCATAACCATGTCCAGTTTTTTCTCTCGTGTCGTCTGCATTAGCAAGTCATGTGCAGCTTCACAATGGTTAAGATTGATTTGCATAACTTGAGGCATTTTTTCGATATTTCACCTCTTGGAGAGCTTTCCTGAAGACGGGACATTTCCCAGAGCTTGCTGGTACATTTATTAGCGATGTGGCCATAATGTCTTTTTACATCCCTAATTCGACAGTTAACCCAACCTATCTTAATTTTTCCATAATCGACGATTTTTTGGGCTATCCTTGACTGTAGTCTCACAGATGCCGTAATGGTTCCTCCGTATGCCTTACGCATGCCCTTGACAGCCCCAGGTGGAACTTCACAACCTTCACCCGCTGCTTTTTGAATTGCTTTTATGATCACTGCCTTTGTAGTAGATTCTTCTATGTCTTTAATTTCCACATCTTGCTCAGGTCCTTTGCTTACCACTACTGCGTCCTGGCTGAGGAGGTCAGTTAAAGTTTTTTTCAGTTCCCGGGCTTTATCTGTGCCCTTTCTTGTCAGTATCAGTAGCACGTCTCCTGCGGTAGTTCTTCGGACTTTGTCAACACACTGACTGATATTATGCGCTGTTGGATCCTGTTTCACCAGTTTTAAAATATCAGCGTTTAAAATATCAAGAGAGAAGGAGCAGCCTTCTCTCTTGGCCGAATTATAAGTGCATTGGCTCTTTCTCTTTGGCTGTTCTCTTCTTTAGGCTGGTTTCTTGGTATTCGATTCATCAGGTGAGGTGCGCTCTTTTCTTTTTGCTTTGCGAGCTTTCCTACTATTAGGCGTTGCTGTCTTATTACTCTCCTCTACTTCAGTATTCTTCGCTGTCGTCTCAGAATACGATCTTAAGAGTGCCGGTGACGTTTGAACTTCTATTGTGGAAGTTGGGAGATTTTGTTTCTCACTTCCCCAGCAGTCCTTTTAAATGAAATGCCTAGTGAGGCTACATATATACATTTTTTCTTTTATAAATTCGATTAAGCCATTGTTGTTGTTGATAAGTTGTTCATGGCGTTATAACGCCTTCTCTAATACCATCTCTTCATAATTTTTTGAGTTATTTTTTATTTTAGCATCCATACGATTCCCACGAGATCCTAGGGAAATAAACAGTCCGCTCCCGCAGAGCCCCGGTTGCCGGAGTAAAGCCACTATATACGCCTGGTGTTGGACCTGCTACCCCAGGGAAGCGCTTGCGACGTCATTATACCTCGACGCCTTCCAGTCCTCGGCACACCAGACCTTGACATTAAGGTTGTGTTTTGTCCGCGGGAGCTATTTTATTTCACTCCTACCCTGTGTATGTGTACGTGTACGTGTGCGTGTGCGTGTGCGTGTGCGTGTGCGTGTGCGTGTGCGTGTCCGTGTGCGTGTACATGTGTGTGTACGTGTACGTGTGTGTACGTGTGTGTACGTGTGTGTACGTGTGTGTACGAGTGTGTACGTGTGTGTACGTGTGTGTACATGTATATATATATATATATATATATATATATATATATATATATATATATTATATATATATATATATATATATATATATATATATATATATATATATATATATATATAGCCAACGTCGGGCGCGTTCAGTACTTGGATGGGTGACCGCCTGGGAACACCGCGTGGCGTTGGCATCTCAGAGGGTGTCTAGCCAATTATCTGTCCGATATTTGGTTTCCGGCATACGGGTACGCGACCCCGGGACCTCGAGCCACCACTTTCATAACCCGATCCAATCCATGTAAGTGGTGTCCCTCCCCTATATTCCAAGTCTTTCTGCCTCTTATTCCCTTTCCTTTCCTGGTTTCTCCCAGTAATGGGTTTAGAGGTCAGATAGCAATCGCTCCACAAAAAAACCACTTCGCCACTCATATGGACCGATTGGTCTTAGTCGGAAGGCAGACCCTGGCAAAAAGCCGGGACTAATGCCAGGAAGAAGAAGAAGAAGATATATATATATATATATATATATATATATATATATATATATATATATATATATTTGCGTGATAGTATATTTTTCTTATTATACATACGTTTTAGTTATGTGTTTTATAAATTCTTGTTTGTTACACCTATAACCCTGTCTTAATTTGCTACTTCATTTACCCTAAGGTTGCCTGACAGAGATTCCTATTTGAGCAATCAGGCCTTTTGTACATATATTTGGTTTTTTAAGAAAAGTCTCTATTATTAATTTATTTTTTCAGCTCTATGGTACCAACCAACATACGTCCTTCCCCAGTGCTCCGAAAATGCTGCACACCCGAGATGAATCTGACTCTAGTGACAGTAATATTGAATCTGAAGTAAGAACATACTATATATTTTTTTATATAAAATGATAATACTAGAATACTCATTGTTGACATACTTAATGATTTTTGAAGTTGTACTTCTTTGAGGTGAGGTGAATAAGGGTCATTTTATTATATTACGGATGAACGACGACATGAAAATGTGGTACGTTTTTGTTCAAGAAGAGGGAGAAATCGATTGAGAAAGAGAGAGAAAAATATACGGTATTGATTGGTGTATTCGTTTAGTAGTTGTTTATTAGAACTTGTACTACAATCTTGTCTTACTTACCGTTAACGCAGAACTTTTTTATTTATTACATTAGCATTATGTTTTTCGAATTTCCTTTTCCCTTCTAAGTCTCATAAGACTTTCAATTAGTAATTATAAACGAGATATGAGAAGTTTTAGTTTGCCATAGAAGTTTCGTTTCTGACATGTTACTTCCGATTCTAACAAAAATCGGTTTTTTTTATTTGTCATCGTTTGTGTCATCACAAATTAGCCATGACCTTAATCTAACGAGATCTACTATCAGACACGATAATCTGCTGCGATCCAACGAGCTAAAGCTCGATGAGCGAATGAGTAAAATACTGAGAGAAAAATCATTTTTTCCTCAGGGTAGACCATTCAGTAGCACACCATTACCGGATAGATTGCTTGGAAGAGCCAAAACAATGTGTGATAAAGCCACTCAAACTGATGCACCTCCGCCACTTCAGCTGGAGAAACTACAACAAGTAAATTTTTTGCTAACAAAGTTACACAGACAATTTGTAGCTTATGTTTCTGAAAAAGAGGAAACACAGGAAACAGAGGATTCGAGCTCGTATAGACATGAAATATCCGATTATATTGAACCTCAAGTTCAAGATATTGACGATGATGGAAGACCAAATGGGTTAAGAATAAGAAGAGTATCGGCACAGACTACTAACAACGTAATGCCGGCGGATAATAGTGATCTGGTTTGTATTTTTACAAATTCAAATTATATTTTAGCTCTTTCACTTTTATAGCAAGTTTAAACATAGAACTTTAAAAACTAGATTTGAAATTAATATTAAAGGTATCGATTGGAAATGGCAACGCTACTGTTCCAGCAAGGATCTTAGAAGACATCGACTGGTCTTTTCATACCACAGCAACACGGCGTTTATTACAAGCTGTTTTTCCAAGACGGTATGTATAAAAAAAATTTATTTAAATATAAATATTCATTGATAATTTTAGATTACAAAGAAAATATTTTTATTCGTATTTCTTTTATAGACATGCTTGACTATTGTGTTGAATACTAAAGTAACTTTTCGTTATATAGGAACTATAACGTTATATAGGAGAAAATTTCAATTTTAATTATAGGGTCTTAGCCACTTATTCATTAACTGGAAAACAATCACCAGCTTATGTGAATAAACCGCCAAAGAAACAATTGGACCCGAAGCTGGTTCAAGACATCGTTGACACTGTTTCCGAGAGATGTGGTGTCCCTCAACGAGTTGTAAGGTAGGTAATTGTATTTTAAATTCATATTATTAACACTAAATTTAAGAAATATTTTATTAAACTAATTTATAAAAAAAATTGTTTTAGTTGCATTTTTTTTTGTTTTTGACACGTATTCAAACTGTTGGACTTGTTTGTTTTTTAATAAAAAAACACTTACAGAGCTTCAATAACAACAAAATGTACTGATGAGGCCAAATTATATCGTAATCGTCAGCGTTTCAAGAAAATGCGTGAAGAACAAAATCAAGAAAACTGGCCTCCCTCGTCAGGATCATCAGCTTCAGGATCTACCAATCTTGAGGATGAAAATTAAACATAACAAATATTTAAGATATTCGGTTTAATACATACTTTGTATTTTTTACTATGGTGTTTCAGTAGTCAATAGAAAATATACTTAACTAGAAATTATTATAATAATGTCTAATATCAAGTAATAAATTCAATACTCAGTAACGTTATATTTGTATTGATTATTGACTTTTTAACAATTTTATATTAATAACTGTGATAAATACTTGTATGCACAACGAATGCCATACCTATTTGACCAACCAATACCAATATTCTTAATAAATTCCTGATGATGAAGATTAAATAATTTTTATTTCAAATCACTTTCTTATATTTCAACTACATTTTATTTTTCATTTTTTGTTACATTCAAAAGAAAGCTTAAAATAATAAAAATACGTATCCGGTACCTAGTTAATTTTTATAAGATTTAAATTATCATTAATATTTTGATATATTTGATATTAATGATATTATTACATATGCGGTATACCTTTGCAGTAGTAGTGTCTACATTTGCAATAGAATATATACTATAATGTTATAATATAATAAACAACAAATCATTTGATTTGTCATTATTATAAAGACATCCATAAGTAAGTAATTTTGTCGTTATTGATTGAATACCATCTGATATCCAGCTTGAAACCATGTTTGAAACCTATATCAAGTGTTACAACACAAAATGATTAATAATTAATAAAATGCATTAAATGGGAAAGACAAGGCAAACGAGCGTTCGGGTCACCTGTTGGCAAGTGATCACCGACGCCCACGACCCCGTGTAACATCTAGGTGTTACAGGTGCGTTGCCAGCCTTTAAGGTTGAGGTAGACGCGCTTTTTGAAGGTTTATTAAAATTACGTCGATTACTCGCAAGCTTAATTGTATAATATATTTAATATTAATTATTAATTAATCTATTAATTATTTAATAATTAATTATTAATAATTAATTTATCTTTCTATTTAAAAGGAACATTATTTAAAAGAAAATACAAACTTTTTTTGAGTAATATAAATAATATTTTAAACATTGTCGATGTTTTATTTATTTATTTATTTATTATGACCCACAAGTGATGATAACATTAAATATTAATAAAAAAGAGTAAAATAAAAAATTAATTAAAACTAAATGCACCATCTTTTAAAGTGGATACGGCCTGCTAGCCAAAGAATGGCCGATGTATATATAAAATAAAATGTGTAGTGTTTTTTAGTTTTTTAGTAAAGTGTTTACGCTGTAATGTAATAAACTAGAAAAGATTCTGCTTACAGATGGAATGTTCAAAAAGATATTTATATTTATTTATATATTTTATATTTACTTACACTTACTTAAATATATATATATATATATATATATATATATATATATATATATATATATATATATATATATATATATATATATATATATATATATATATATATTTCCTGTGATTTGGACGACAAGGTCAATAAAAACACAATTGAGTTTCTCTGTTAGAAAAGAAACGACATTTAATGTTATTAATTACAATGTCTGTACATAAATCACAATTAAAATCTTTATATGTAATTTAAATTAACAATTTCCAAACTGTCACGAGACGCCTTTTTAGGTTATGACCAAAAATTTAATAACAACCAAATTATATCCCAAAAAAAACGTTAGTAATAATTAACGTCGTTCTCAAAAATACCTAAATAACCAATACATTAAAGCTATATGGCAGCTTATTAGATGAATTCTAAATATCAATCTTAACACAGCCAAATGTCTTGTCGTACAGTATCCTGAAGACCTTGCGCATCATGGACCTCTGGTGACCTGGGCGAGATCATTCCATGTGACGGCCTTGGAGTGTTAAGAGATAAACAAAGAGCTTTATTTTACAATTTCTATAGGAAATTACAAATGGTGCAAACAAAAATATAGTCAATTTAGATTTGCCTATAAAATAAACTTTGTATTACTTGTCTCAGTTGATATTAAATCTTAAATAGTATTTTAAACATCACACCTCAACGAATAATTACGACGCGTAAAGGACATAGAAATTATTTCTTTATCATTTGTTATTTATTAACCACCACGAGACCACGAGAAGGAGTGAATTATATTTATTTCCCCGTTCTAGCGAGACCATTGTCTCGCCACTCGTCGTCGCCACTCAACACGCTAAATCTCGAATTCAGACAGAAGGCGAAGTATGGAATATGTTGACACTAGGCTGTTTCTACTAGCCCTGCCATATGTAGCATAAAGTGTAAAAGTAATAAAAAATATTTATAATATTTTACTTACAATATACGCCAATATAAAAACATATAGGTATAAGTGTTTATGTGATATGTTATTAAGATCCAATCAGGGTGTTTTGCGTTTTTAGTAAACAAAACTACAGAAAAAAATTATTTTTTATATTTTAATTATTACCTAGTAGGATTAGAGAGTATTTCTTTAAATATTATAGGTATGTATAGAAGACAAGTCGGTACCTATTGTCGGATTATTCCGATTAGCTAATGATGGAAGGCGTGATTCTTCATTTCCTAAGTTTTTATGTCAACTTGTCGGTTTTATTATCTTGGTACAGGTACTATAAAAACATTTGATAAGTCAAGTGAATAAAGTAAACAAATTGTAGTTAAAAAAAATATCAATAAGTTTAATTTTTAGCCAACTTTAAAAAGGACGAGGTTCGTTATTGTATATTTTTTACATGACTGCTCGTCAAAATTATATATGTATTTTGACTCTTCTTTTTCATACATAATGTTTAAGCCGTCGTACTATATATCAAAATGTTTCGGCAATTAGTTCAGCACTTTTAAAAAAGTAAGAGAAGAGAAAAAATGCATTGATAGTGTTTGTTCAAGTTATATTGAGTATTGACTGTACTTTGATATCTATGAGAAATCTCAAGAATATTGCCTTTGTTACCTACATTCAGCAATGGTTGAGAACAGGTTTATGGTAATAATAACTACTTTTCAAGTAATCAAATAAATACAAATATTATAATTACTTTATAGTAAAGAAAATTAAAACACATTAAACAAAAATTATATTTCAACCTATTAAGTATTTAAATCTATTGTTTTTGGAGTTGGTGTCACACAAAGCACAAATAAACTTAATTGATAAGTCTAACTCCATCGAATACATCGAACAAAAGCTAATAAAATTAATTAAAAAAAATGTGTCGGTTAGTGTGAGCTACTTGCACCGAGCATTTCGTACAATTAATTGACAGACTTAAATGAAACCTATATTTGTATGTGTTTGTTGTGGTTTTTTTTTTGATATACCTATAAACAGGATTAATTTAGAATTTCCACTTTATAAGTACTGCAAGTTCTAACAAGAACTTTATATCAAATATCCGGGTATATGGGGATTCTTTAAAATAGATGATAAATGGCTAACTTATCTGGATTTTTTGTATTTTGATATTTAAATCAAAATGAAAAAGTTATTCCATATTTACTTTATTGTTTCTCAATATTTCTTCCTCTCAAAGAAATGTCTTTGCCAGTTTTACTTTTACTACTTATCATTTCTCTTTGTGTCAATGTATGTCCTTTTGGTGTATTCAGGCAATCGTCTTCGTTAAGAGTCATGTTACCCATTATATATATAGTATGTGTCTTCCATGTTGGTGGTATAACTTAAGTTTTTCGTTTTGTACTTAGTGTTAAATCTTCTTTTGTTGATGAACTGCTATCTTTTTAAATGTGACTTCTTATAATTCGGTATATATGTATGTGTATTTGTGACTTGTGACTCATTATTCACATCTTCTCATATCTCATATTGACAAGGTTGCATCAATTTATCTCAGTATTCTTGTTGAATCAACTAGGGGTGTGACGGATAAATTTGTTTTATGTATGTCTTCGAATTGATAAAAACCAAGATATTTTATGTAGTTCCAATAGATAGCTTGGTACAGGCAGCCCTTTATTCGTCCATTAACAGCCAACACGAACGAACTGTAGTTCCAGACAAGCTGGTGCTTTTTAGTGCAACTTTGTAGTTGTTTCCTGAAACAGTCGGCTGGTGTAGGTGACTTCGGCTCTCTGCTTTCTGTTGGTGGCACTGGATATTAATGTCTTGTCGCATGTTCAAAATCAATGTCTGACAAGATACTGGTACTCTGTGGGAATTTATCTGATTTATTTTAATTCACCTCGTCAATATAGAAACACTACTTTCAAGTAAATAAATCTCATTAAAGTCTACTTTTCTCTTAAACGCCAGACATATTCAGACTAATGAGAACCAGATAAATGAGAATTTGGAACAAAATTATTTCCTATTCATATATAAGTGATTAATTTATTTAACATTAATAAATAAAAATATACAACCTGAAGATAGCCATTTAATTGACTACAGATTAATTAAGCCACTTACCTTACAAACGCGAGATTACTAGTTTACATAGTGATCACTCCGTATGTTGAGACGACAAAAACTCGCGCCGCCTATCATAAGCTCATATTTTTAATAAGAAAAATGAAAGCACGGTGAAGTTGCAAGGTGACGTCTGGGTCCACACGAATGATTACTAACACGATGGACATTTTTTAAATGACTGTAACTCTATAATTATTCTATTTTTTATAATTTAAATTAGTACAAATCATTAAGCATACAATGGAATATCAATGTAACTGGTTAATGTTAGTTAATTATGATAATTTCTTATAGAATAAAACATAAATCCTCATAAAACCGTCGTTTAGACGCGCCAGATTAATTAGGATTAGTTATTGTCTGCAGACCTAAATAGCTTATTTTTAAATAAATTACAAATAAAGATTTCATGTCACGATAGACATTTTTCTTTCACAATCTGCAATTTATATTCAAAACAGGGATATTCTTAATATGTTCTTCGATGTAAATCCTTCCAAAACTCCATTTAGAAGAATCACCCTATAGCCCCTTAGAGCACAGAAAAGTCACATTTCCAAGTGAACGCAATCAAAATATACTAGCGTTTATGCTTCATTTTTGCCATATCTTGTATGGAATTCGCTGCGTAAGAGCTACCTATAGCGAGCGCTATCTATCCGTTGACTAAAAATTACGAAATTTGACAAGAAGTAAAAACAATATAAAGAAAAAATCTGAGAGTTGATTGATATTTTTATATGTTAATATTCTCACGCAAAAGTAAGACATTACACCTTTAAATATTTATTTAGTTAACATCGCTATTTTCTTGTAAAAGACTTTAACGCACTACGTAGATATGCCTCCTGCATTGCATATTGTTTAGTTATATAAGCCTTACGTTCATATAAAAAAAGTGTTATGCATTAATATATACTTTTATTGATATTTCAATTAATAGGTATTCCAATAAAATTGAAAATTATTTACTTAGTAATCTATTTAATTGAATTTGGTCGATTCGAGATTTTTCCCGCGTTGAGTGTAAAAGCATGTATTAGAGTACAAGCAATTTTACCTAATACAATTCATAGTTGATATCTACATTATACATACATACATACATAACTTCTCCCTTCATATCTAGCGGGGTAGTCAGAGAGAACGGAGAGCCAAACGCTGCGGTCCCTGCATACTTCTTTCGCCTCGTCCAATGTCATTAACCTCTTCATACATGCTCTCCGGATGCTTTTTACGTGACTTTCGACACTGTATTTTCAAAGGTCAACCAAGGTCTCCCCTTACCTTTCTTACCTCATTCTCTCGACGTGCCCAACCCACTTGAGCACGCCAGCTACATTAGTATTAATTAACGGATTTCATTTCACTTTAATATACCAAAATTTCGTTCGTTCCAAAAACAAAACAATCTGGTAAAAAGTCTAAAGTAAATCTAGATTGTTTCTTATTCTCAAGTTAGTGACATTTTTTTTATTTAATTATGAAAAGATCGAGATATTTAAAAGAATCAAGAATTAGATACTATTTTATTTAACTTAGTTTAATAATAGGGCCGGACAAATCTGCGTTTAAAATGACTATATGTCGAGCTTATTAAATATATGTAAACAAATAGCATATACAAAATAAATTAAAAGTTGAAAATTAAATAAATTCTTTTTGAAATCTATATGAATGGAAACAGGCAAACCTGACCGACTGACTGACTGACTTATATATATTTACGCAATTCCGAAAATACTATACCTAGAAACTTGAAATTTCGTACCCTTGTACCTTCCTTTCATGATGTAAGTGAGCACTAAGGATTTTTAGAAAATCATCCACGAAGTGGGTGAAATTGAGGGTGAAAATATATATCGAACTTTCTCATCTTTAGAGTTAGAAGTATGAAAATAGTTATAGAAGTTTTGAATTACAATTAAAAGCAATCTATGTAAATGAAATGGACAAATTCTCCCCTAAAGGGGAAATAAATGGAGGGATAATAAATGGTAAGTACACGTGGACGAAGTCGCGGGCAAAAGCTAATGTTTATACAAAAGTAGACAACACCTGTCGTTGAGGTTTTTATTGAGCTTCAATACTAATATGATATAATGAAAATGCTTTTGTAAATTTGTATATATAAAGTTTGAAAAATCGTACTCGCATCAACCACGAAATCTTAAAAATTTGGTATTTACCTATGAAATAAAAATTTGGTACAAATGGACTTTTGATTTTTGATGCTTACGCTAATGCTTTAAGTTATTTTAAGTTATTTATACTATGAATCTATAGCAATAATATTAATTTTAAGCATGGTGCCTAAAATGTAAATACGGACATGTCTTAACAACATATAAACTAGTTTCAATAATTTTGTTTCAATGGACATACATAGTTTGCCGATGCAGATGGAACCTATACGCTCTCAACATTCAAATATACATATTATTGTCTAAATATAATAAATGTTATGTAAAATATAATAAAATTAAATAAGTTCATTAAAAAAATGATAAAAATCTAAAGTCTAAGGTATCTAAAAGAAAAAAAAGTATAGAAGATAATAAAATGAAGTGACTAGTTGCTACGGACTCGTGCAGCTAAACAAAATCGTGATATTCTCATAACAGATGCATGTAACTAATTTATAACTATATAATTAATTAACTTAATTTAATTTATAACTATTTAATGAATTGATAACTGTTTATGGTTTTCAAAGGTATGCACGTAATGAGATGGGTACGCGGTAGCGGTATCACTGTGCAGTAGCGTAAGTGTAATAAGCATCACACAGACGAAATTGCGGGCATCGATTAATTAATTAAATTCTATTTTTATTCCCTTTTGTGGTTTCATTTAGCCATAATAGCCTTGACGGCAACACCAGGTGGTGAGGGGTACTCTGTCTCTAAGAAGTAGCAAGCACTAACGTGACAACTTGACAGAAGTCGTCGGCGGCAAGGACGTCCCTTGCGGGACTCGGACATCGGCTCGAAGGCTCCGAGCGGGCTGTATTATCTATATTATGGGTAAATATATTTGTAATGGTTAATGTTTGAAAAATATAATAAGCTAAAGGGCTCATTTATTCAGAAAATTTTATATCTATTTTATTTACACATCCCAACCGGAACTTGGGGCAGCCAGAATGAACGGAGCGCCAAACGCTTCTGTACCTACATACCACTTCCTTCATGCTAATTCTCTCACCTTTCTCCAGTATCTTCGACACTGTGTTCTCGAAAGTCATCCGATGTGTGATATTATTTTATTATCATGGAATTTGGTAATTATACGTAGATCAGGTAAAAAATTATAAATGAGTACATGTATTGCTCAGGCATGTCTTCTGATATGGTAACATGCGGATGGTTTGATGATGGAGCCGATTAACTTTGACGATGCAACAGGTAGCTGATAGAAACTTAAGCGTGTCCTCTCTTCACGCTTATTCCCACAAAGCAGGGTAGGCAGGAAGAACATAGTGTAAAGACACTTCATTCTCGACTCTCCGTACGAATTCAAGACATTGAGTGCTAAGTGGCGAAATTTATCCGCTACACTTTGTCATGAAAGAGAACCAAACTCACAACCATCGCGGTTACGTTCAAATGCTGTCTCACTGCACCACGTGCAATGTTATATATTTATTGCATTAGGTTTGCATGAGGTGCGTGTTTAAATCCACTGTGGTCAAATTTTTATGTTTTCTTTAGGTATTCGTAGTTACATACATTTGTTCAATAGTGAAATCCTTAGGATTAATAAATAGTACTGACATATTTAAGTATTATCGTCACGTCATCATCCAGTCGCTATAATAATTATATATTTGTTCATAAATTATTATTTCTTATTTCATTGTAATCTTTTATATTTTAAATAAAAATGTCTCATATTATGTCAAACTAAATATAATCCACATTATTTGTATTAGATACTTAATAGACAGTTCAATAAAACTTAATATTTAAGAAAGAAATGAATAAAAATATTCCTGACTATAAATAAAGAAATGAATAAAAATATTCCTGATTTTGTCTTTAACTTTCAACCGTAATTCGTATTTTTAATCTGCTTTAAACAGTATAGAGAAACAAAAGAGAATCTTACCGAGAAAAAGGAAAGATATAAATGAGCGAGTAATTGTCCGCTGTTTACCTGAGTAAGATACAATGAGAGGGCTACAGCTTGGACAACCCCTCCACCGGTCATAATTATAAATTAACTCAACAAATTTTCCTAGTAGTCAATTCTCGCTTTGACTGCCAAACCGTACGGACGTCTCGTCTTCGTTTTTACGGCTAAGCTGATAAGCAAATTCGATTTCGCGCGCGCAACTGTACGCACATGCGCCCTTTAGCGTTTGTGTGTAGCGTTTGTGAGTGAAGTGTAGTGCAGTGTTGTGCAGTGCCGTGAGGTGCCGCTGATCCTGCCCTGCCGCCCGACCAGCCCCGAGGTAAATAATTTTTAATATTTATATTTAGAATTTGTCTCTATTATCCGATTCGCAATGGACTCAATTATCCAAGCGATACCGAAAAACGCCCTGCTCGAGTTCCTGAAGGACAACCACCACGCGGCCTTCGATGGCCTGGTGATGTTTGCGCAATCAATCAAAACGCACTCTCCCGAGATGCTCGAGGGAGTAGCGCCTACAACCGCTTCCCGTGATGTAGAGCCCTCCGCTATGGACCTCACAGAGGACATAGACGTGGGCTTCGAGACCGTGGTTACAAAGGCCGCGAAAAGAAAGGCGAAGACGGTCAAGGCCGTGCCTTCCAAGGCCCCCAAAAAGGCCGACGCTACTCCCGTCACCCAGGACGAGGGTACGCGCGCCGCCGGCTCAACAATAACGATTTCCCCGACCCCTGTGGAGAAGACAATGTCAGCCCCTCAGGCACCCGCGACCGCGAACGTGACCATTAAAATTCCTCGCGTAAAATCACCCCCGCCGGTGATTATTCAAGAAAAGGGGGCATGGGACAAAGTTTCCGCCTGGATGATCAAGCAGAAGGTGAACTTCACCACTGCGCGGGCCACCCAGGAGGGCATTAAGGTCCAATGCCCCCAGACGTCGGACCACCGCCGGCTCACAGCGCACCTCAGAGAAGCCAACGTTGGCTTCCATACGTACGCCCTTGAGGACGAACGCAATCTGCGGGTCGTCATCAAGGGCCTTCCAAAAGAAATCGAGCCGGATTATATCCTGCAGGACCTTAAGTCCCAAGGCTTCCCAGTCCGAGAGGTACACCGCATGTACCATTATAAAACAAAAAGGCCATACGACAGCTGCCTCGTCATTTTAGATCTTACCCCCGGAGGGAAGAAAATCTACGATGTAAGGGCGATATGTTTTCTGACGGGCATCCGCGTGGAGCCCCCCCTTAACCGTGGACTAATAGGGCAGTGTCATCGCTGCCAGCGATACGGCCATTCCGCGAAAAACTGCAACGGGCGGTACCGTTGCGTAAAGTGCCTGGAGGACCACGGCACTGTGGATTGTCCCCGCAAAGTGCCAGACCCCGTCGTTCCGCCGAGCTGTGTGCTGTGTGGGGCCCAGGGGCATCCCGCGAACTACCGCGGATGTCCCATGGCCCCGCGCCGCAGGCACGTAAGGCAGGGTGACGGGATGGGGAGGGTTTCGAGGCCCTCCCATACTCCTAAGGTAAACCTTGTGGCTCCCTCAGGCCCGCACTTCTACCCGGCACCCACACCAGCCAGAAACGCGTGGTTCAAACCCACGGTCTCCCACCCAACCGCACCCAGGGTGAACACCCAGGTGGCCCCCCCCGCGAGCGCACCGCCAACAGGTGCACCGCCAACAAACGACGCAGACTTAATCGCTGATTTCGTCAGTGGGTTCGACATAGACGAACTCAGCGTTTTCGCATCGAAACTGCGAAACTCCAACGGCAACGCCGCAGCCAGACTACGGGCGACCCAAGAGCACGCCGGAATGCTCAAAGCCATCACATTTTTCCACGCAAAATGATATCAATGGCTGCGATTAATAGGAATATTCCACAGTCCGCTGACACGCGCCTCGCGCGTATAAAACCTAGAGCCCTAAAAATCGCGACATTCAACGCCTACAGTGTCGCCGGCCAAAGGGACCTTATCTGCGATTTTACTACCGCACATCAAATAGATATTTTTTGTATTCAGGAAACGTTCCTGAAACCCAGCCTACGCGATCCGAAAATCGCTAACTACCGTCTCGTACGCAATGACAGACCCGCCTCGAATGGCGGAGGCACGCTCATTTATTTCAAAAAGACATTGCATTGCGTACCTCTAGATCCGCCTCCGGCCCTCGAAAACGTCGAAGCGTCTATTTGTCAGATATATCTCACAGGCCATCAGCCAATCATCATAGCTTCGGTTTACCTTTCACCGAATAAACCGCTACTAGAAAACGACCTCAAATTAATAATAAATATGGGGCCCTCGGTCCTTCTGACCGGGGATCTCAATTGCAAAAGTCCCATATGGAACTCTTCACGCCTGAACACCAAAGGCCAAGTTCTCGAAGGTCTTGCAGACAGGTATAACCTCTCTGTAATAGGCCCACCTACACCATCCAGGTACCCAACGGGAACCAGAGGCAGCCCGGAAGTTCTAGATATAGCCGTTCTAAAGGACGTATCCCTTAGGCTACGCTCGATAGAATCGCTATCAGAACTCGACTCCGACCATAGACCAGTAGTCATCGAACTAGGTTCAGATTGCCCTTCAGGCCCCCCAACCAGAATTATAGTTAACTGGGAAAAGTTCGCCAAATACATCAGAGCGGACGACTCCCCACTTCTGAACATGATTCCTGACATCATAGACTCAGTAGACGTTGCAAAGGTAGCCGCGACAAAATTCACGGAATTCATTCAAGGCGCGCTCCAAAGTTGCTCCAAAGAGGTCCCAGATCTGCCCGAAGGTAGATTTGAGATCTCAGAGAAACTGCGGCGCCTCATCCGTCGAAAAAATAAAGCCACAAGGGACCACGATTCGTGTCCAAATGCGATAAATCGTCAAAATTTAAATTACCTTAGGAGAAGAGTTAAATCCCAATTTGAACAGCTCAGAGGCGAGTCTTGGGACGCTCGGCTCGAAGGGCTCACGCCAACGGCCCAGGCGTTCTGGGCGTTGTCGAGAACCTTTCGTTCCGACACAGTGGCGTCTATGCCTCCTCTCACTAAGCCGGATAACACAACCGCGGCCGACGACACAGCAAAAGCGGAATGCCTCGCCGACAGTTTAGAAGCGCAATGCTCGCCGAGCAGTCAGCCTTGCGACCCGGATCACCTAACGAGGGTGGACTCCGACGTGGCAGAGTGGGCGTCGATGCCTCCTACCGGCGAACCGGTTCGCCCGACCGACGTAGATGAGGTCAAAACGATTCTGAAGGACCTTAATCCCAAGAAGGCCCCGGGGCCAGACAATATCTCCAATAAGGTCCTGAAGAATCTCCCGATTCAATTCGTGTCTTTATTGGTCCTAATCTTTAACGCTCTCTTAGCAGGATGCTCCTTCCCCACCGAGTGGAAGGAAGCCATAGTTATAGGTATCCGGAAACCTAAAAAGCCCGCCAACCTTCCCTCCAGTTACAGGCCTATCAGTCTCATTAGCTGCCTAGGTAAAGTATACGAGAGAATCGTCTTAGTTCGAATCAAAGAAATAGTAGAGACGGAAAAACTGCTCATCGACGAGCAGTTCGGTTTCCGACAACGTCACTCGGCCATACATCAAGTTCACCGATTAACCGAGCATATCTCCAAATACAACGTCCACCGATCTATACGCAGCGACACGGCTGCTATTTTCTTAGATATCGCCAAAGCCTTCGACAAAGTCTGGCACAACGGCCTGCTCTTCAAGCTCCGCCGTATGGCACTGCCAGACTCTCTCGTGCACATCATTCGAGAGTACCTGTCCAATCGTACATTCCGTTACCATATAGAAGGGACGCTCTCGTCGTCCCGTCCCGTCCGCGCCGGAGTCCCGCAAGGCTCCACCCTCTCTCCCCTTCTATACGCACTGTACACCAGCGATATTCCGCGAACCCCGAAAGTCGAACTCGCGATGTATGCCGATGACACCGCGCTATACACCACGGACCGCTCCGCTTGGATCCTAGCCGAAAGACTGCAACTTGCGGCCGACGCCCTAGGCGCTTGGTTTAGCAAGTGGCGGTTTGAGGTTAACCCGGAGAAAAGCGTAGCGGTTCTCTTCCCGGGTAAACAATACGAGACCGTCTCTACTATATACTTGCAAAGTAAACCGATCCCCTGGGAACGCCAGGTTAAATACTTAGGCGTCATTTTAGATTCCCGTCTTTCTTTCCGACCTCACATCAAGCACGTGAGAAACAAAGCCATGTTCATTCTGAACAGGCTATACCCCCTTATCTGCAAGCGGAGTAAAATGTCACTTCGTAACAAGCTGACATTATACAAAACTTGCATACGCCCCGTCATGACGTACGCTTGCGTGGTGTTCGCACACACTAAGATAGATCTCCTTCAGAGAGTCCAAAATAAATTCCTCAGAATGGCATCCGGATGCCCTTGGTTTATACGTAACGTGGACCTACATAAAGACTGCGAATTAGAATCGTTAAAAGAGTTCTGCAAAGGCCTAGCCAAGCGCTACTACGAGCGCGCAGACTCCCACTCCAATCCCCTTATAGTAGAAGCGTGTAAATACGCTCCCAACACACACCCGCTACTTCGACGCCCTCGTAGCGTCCTTCTCGACCCCGACGATCCTATCACCGTAGCCAACCGTCACTACAACGGAAGGTTACACTCTTCTGTCCTTAAGACACGCCGCCGTGGCCGTAGCAGGCGACGGCGACCCACCTATGTCACGGCACGTCCGCGACTCGGCGCGGCGGGGCCCGCCGGTCACTGACCGTCCCATGTACCATCTTCTGAGCAGTCACAATGCTCATTTTGTTCTCTGGGGACGAGTCACGCTCGTCCCCCCCCGCCCGGTGTCGCTGTAAAGACCATTTGCGGTCAACAGCATTTAGTCATTCAAAAAAAAAAAAAAAATTTCCTAGTAGTCAGTTTGTTTTTAGTCACTTCACTTACATCACTTAAACATATCGGATATCTTTATTTATGTAATTTTAAAATCTTTATCGAGTTTTGGTTGTATGTGAAATTGACATCTTTTATAACAACGAAGAGTGAACTGGAAGCTGCCCAAGCGTTATTACAACTACAAACTTGTAGTTGTGAACATCAACAAACATGTAAGTTTAAAAATTAAACAACTTAAAATAGATAGTTTTTTTATAGTTTATTTTATTTATAGTTTACATTATGAACATAAAAACTAGACATCCGATTATATGCACTATTAAAATGCCAAAATATGCAAAGATATGCACAATCAAAAATATATTTATTATTAGAATAACGTAACGTAACAGAAAAGAATACGCTTAATTTAAATTTAATAACAACAGGATTAAATGTAAATTTTATTCTTAAAATAAGTACAAAGCAAAATTGATAGACTAATAATCCCATCATTGCTATTCCTATTTTAGCATAAATTAAAAGCGAATATCTAAAAGTTACATTTTTACGGTTTTTTAGAGAAGAAACACCTACTGTAAAATTTAAAAAACTAAAAAGTCGTAAAAAAAAACTTTTTTATAGACCAAAAAATTTATATTAATAAAAAAATATAGTCAACCCTCATTATCATGGTTCGGTACATATTAAAAAGCCACCATTATAACGCCAACCACATTATAAACGGAAACGCGGATTAATTAAGTAAATATTTTACTTAAAATTTAGAAACGGGAAATTAAGACATGGCTCTTTACCATGTAATATTAATGGAATGATTTACATAAAATATTCTAAACTAGACATAAATGACGTCGTACGAAAAAGCGAGTCGTCACTCGGGTTGGGTATATTTGAAAACACCGCCGACCGTTATATCGTGATAAAAATTCCTTGAAATGATAGTACCAATTAACGAGCATTAATAAATCAAATTTAAATGATTAGGCCAATATCGATAGAATAAATAATACTACAAATTAAAATTTTTACTGAATTGCTCTAACATTCATGAAATTTTAGCTAATTATAAAAAGAAAATAGCTAAAGTTCTTAATTATTGAATAAAAGAATAAAATAATAAAGTAGGGCAAAGTTTATCTTCTCTTTATTTCCCGTTCCGTTTTCCATAATCTTTTTAGAGAGGAAGTAGTTGAGATGTTTTATTATTTATAAAAGTGATATAACAAATATTAATATCTTTTTTATTAAATATCACCAAGTATAAATTCTTCATTAAAACTACCGTAAAAAGCGAGTAGAGATGCTTCGGCTAGTTTCTAGAAATATTTTTTTTCACGTGTGCGATATTATTTATGACGTATCACACACCATCCACCACATATATCCAGGCCAGGTCATTTGTCGTGTTTTCGAAAATCTGCAATACGATTGAATTAAATATAATATTTATCTTTCTTATATATACATTTTATCATGTAAAAGACGTTTGCTTAATGGCATATTTGATAGATCTTCTGATCTTTTAATGATGTTGGTATATATATATATATATATATATATATATATATATATATATATATATATATCTATATATATATATATATATATATATATATATATATAATATATATATATATATATTATATATATATGTAATAGATATATTATATATATATATATATATATATATATATATATATATATATATATATCTATATATATATATATATATATATATACATATATATATATATATATATATATATATATATATATATAGATATATATATATATATATATATATATATATATATATATATACCAACATCATTAAAAGATCAGAAGATCTATCAAATATGCCATTAAGCAAACGTCTTTTACATGATAAAATGTATATATAAGAAAGATAAATATTATATTTAATTCAATCGTATTGCAGATTTTCGAAAACACGACAAATGACCTGGCCTGGATATATGTGGTGGATGGTGTGTGATACGTCATAAATAATATCGCACACGTGAAAAAAAATATTTCTAGAAACTAGCCGAAGCATCTCTACTCGCTTTTTACGGTAGTTTTAATGAAGAATTTATACTTGGTGATATTTAATAAAAAGATATTAATATTTGTTATATCACTTTTATAAATAATAAAACATCTCAACTACTTCCTCTCTAAAAAGATTATGGAAAACGGAACGGGAAATAAAGAGAAGATAAACTTTGCCCTACTTTATTATTTTATTCTTTTATTCAATAATTAAGAACTTTAGCTATTTTCTTTTTATAATTAGCTAAAATTTCATGAATGTTAGAGCAATTCAGTAAAAATTTTAATTTGTAGTATTATTTTATTCTATCGATATTTGGCCTAATCATTTAAATTTGATTTATTAATGCTCGTTAATTGGTACTATCATTTCAAGGAATTTTTATCACGATATAACGGTCGGCGGTGTTTTCAAATATACCCAACCCGAGTGACGACTCGCTTTTTCGTACGACGTCATTTATGTCTAGTTTAGAATATTTTATGTAAATCATTCCATTAATATTACATGGTAAAGAGCCATGTCTTAATTTCCGTTTCTAAATTTTAAGTGCAATATTTACTTAATTAATCCGCGTTTCCGTTTATAATGTGGTTGGCGTTATAATGGTGGCTTTTTAATATGTACCGAACCATGATAATGAGGGTTGACTATATTTTTTATTAATATAAATTTTTGGTCTATAAAAAATTTTTTTTACGACTTTTTAGTTTTTTAAATTTTACAGTAGGTGTTTCTTCTCTAAAAAACCGTAAAAATGTAACTTTTAGATATTCGCTTTTAATTTATGCTAAAATAGGAATAGCAATGATGGGATTATTAGTCTATCAATTTTTCTTTGTACTTATTTAAGAATAAAATTTACATTTAATCCTGTTGTTATTAAATTTAAATTAAGCGTATTCTTTTCTGTTACGTTACGTTATTCTAATAATAAATATATTTTTGATTGTGCATATCTTTGCATATTTTGGCATTTTAATAGTGCATATAATCGGATGTCTAGTTTTTATGTTCATAATGTAAACTATAAATAAAATAAACTATAAAAAAACTATCTATTTTAAGTTGTTTAATTTTTAAACTTACATGTTTGTTGATGTTCACAACTACAAGTTTGTAGTTGTAATAACGCTTGGGCAGCTTCCAGTTCACTCTTCGTTGTTATAAAAGATGTCAATTTCACATACAAACCAAAACTCGATAAAGATTTTAAAATTACATAAATAAAGATATCCGATATGTTTAAGTGATGTAAGTGAAGTGACTAAAAACAAACTGACTACTAGGAAATTTTTTTTTTTTTTGAATGACTAAATGCTGTTGACCGCAAATGGTCTTTACAGCGACACCGGGCGGGGGGGACGAGCGTGACTCGTCCCCAGAGAACAAAATGAGCATTGTGACTGCTCAGAAGATGGTACATGGGACGGTCAGTGACCGGCGGGCCCCGCCGCGCCGAGTCGCGGACGTGCCGTGACATAGGTGGGTCGCCGTCGCCTGCTACGGCCACGGCGGCGTGTCTTAAGGACAGAAGAGTGTAACCTTCCGTTGTAGTGACGGTTGGCTACGGTGATAGGATCGTCGGGGTCGAGAAGGACGCTACGAGGGCGTCGAAGTAGCGGGTGTGTGTTGGGAGCGTATTTACACGCTTCTACTATAAGGGGATTGGAGTGGGAGTCTGCGCGCTCGTAGTAGCGCTTGGCTAGGCCTTTGCAGAACTCTTTTAACGATTCTAATTCGCAGTCTTTATGTAGGTCCACGTTACGTATAAACCAAGGGCATCCGGATGCCATTCTGAGGAATTTATTTTGGACTCTCTGAAGGAGATCTATCTTGGTGTGTGCGAACACCACGCAAGCGTACGTCATGACGGGGCGTATGCAAGTTTTGTATAATGTCAGCTTGTTACGAAGTGACATTTTACTCCGCTTGCAGATAAGGGGGTATAGCCTGTTCAGAATGAACATGGCTTTGTTTCTCACGTGCTTGATGTGAGGTCGGAAAGAAAGACGGGAATCTAAAATGACGCCTAAGTATTTAACCTGGCGTTCCCAGGGGATCGGTTTACTTTGTAAGTATATAGTAGAGACGGTCTCGTATTGTTTACGCGGGAAGAGAACCGCTACGCTTTTCTCCGGGTTAACCTCAAACCGCCACTTGCTAAACCAAGCGCCTAGGGCGTCGGCCGCAAGTTGCAGTCTTTCGGCTAGGATCCAAGCGGAGCGGTCCGTGGTATATAGTGCGGTGTCATCGGCATACATCGCGAGTTCGACTTTCGGGGTTCGCGGAATATCGCTGGTGTACAGTGCGTATAGAAGGGGAGAGAGGGTGGAGCCTTGCGGGACTCCGGCGCGGACGGGACGGGACGACGAGAGCGTCCCTTCTATACGGTAACGGAATGTACGATTCGACAGGTACTCTCGAATGATGTGCACGAGAGAGTCTGGCAGTGCCATACGGCGGAGCTTGAAGAGCAGGCCGTTGTGCCAGACTTGTCGAAGGCTTTGGCGATATCTAAGAAAATAGCAGCCGTGTCGCTGCGTATAGATCGGTGGACGTTGTATTTGGAGATATGCTCGTTAATCGGTGAACTTGATGTATGGCCGAGTGACGTTGTCGGAAACCGAACTGCTCGTCGATGAGCGTTTTTCCGTCTCTACTATTCTTTGATTCGAACTAAGACGATTCTCTCGTATACTTTACCTAGGCAGCTAATGAGACTGATAGGCCTGTAACTGGAGGGAAGGTTGGTATATATATTATATATATATATATATATATATATATATATAGTATATATATATATATATATAATATATATATATATATATATATATATATATATATATATATATATAATATATATATATATATATATATATATATATATATATATATATATATATATATATATATATATATATATATATATATATTATATATATATATATATATATATATATATATATATATATATATATATATATATATATATATATCCGAAAAGGACGTTAGTAATAATTAACTTCGTTCTCCAAAATACCTATATAACCAATTCATTAAAGCTATATGGCAGCTTATTAGATGAATTCTAAATATCAATCTTAACACAGCCAAATCTCTTATCTTACAGTATCCTGAACAAATTTCAAATGTTAGTTTTGTTGTAGTTATATTAAATGTAATAAATAAACGCAGTAATATGATTTCAAACTAGATGATCATTATTATTCCTGACAATTTTACTAAAACTTGCTTAAGGAGTGAATTTTAATAATATAATACTTTCTATTGTTTGTTTGTAAAAAAAATATTTGTAAAAAACACTTAGTAATTCTAGTAGTAGTTCGGCTTGTTTAATACATCTTTGGTGAATAAAAGTAGTTAAAAGATTAGGAATACCAGGAACAGTAAAATATAAAAACAATAGCTTTGTACTTTGCTAAGCTTTTCTTTATTCTTGTTCTATTCTTATAGGTATAATAAAAGTAAAATTGTTTAAGAATCTTAAATGTATTTTACAGATGTATTTAAAGTACCTTAGAGAAGTGTCGCACATGTGGGTATTATGTTTAATAATATTGTTATTAATAGTTTAATATAAATGTCTATAAATTGCAATTTTAACCTACATTTGTAATAGAATTCAAATTTGCTTTCTAGATAGTAATAATATATCGTTATTTTTAAAATAACTACAAAATATGTATTCTATACATAATTTTAGCTACAATATATCTTTTTAAGTGAATTGAATACATGTGCATCAACTTGGCACAATAAATTACATTCCAACGTCCGTAAAAAAATTAAGGGGTGTTTTTTATTTAAGTAAATATAAAGGATGGGAAAATGTTCAATAGCACCTTACTAACGTTGTATATATTTTTACATATTGTAAGACAAATATTATATATGTATGTATTTATTCAATATGAGAAATATGAGTGAATACTGAGATTACTAATATCAGGACTAATAATAGAGATTAATATATATCTTTTATTTTTTGGTAACCGAAATACTGAAAGAAAAATCATTTTTTCCTCAGGGTACACCATTCAGTAGCACACGATTACCGGATAGATTGCTTGGAAGAGCCAAAACAATGTGTGATAAAGCCACTCAAACTGATGCACCTCCGCCACTTCAGCTGGAGAAACTACAACAAGTAAATTTTTTGCTAAGAAAGTTACACAGTCAATTTGTAGCTTTTGTTTCTGAAGAAGAGGAAACACTGGAAACAGAGGATTCGAGCTCGTATAGACATGAAATATCCGATTATGTTGAACCTCAAGTTCAAGATATTGACAATGATGGAAGACCAAACGGGACAAAAATTAGAAGAGTATCAGCACAGACTACTAACAACGTAATGCCGGCGGATAATAGTGATCTGGTTTGTATTTTTACAAATTCAAATTATATTTGAGCTCTTTCACTTTTATAGCAAGTTTAAAAATAGAACTTTAAAAACTAAATTTGAAATTAATATTAAAGGTATCGATTGGAAATGGCAACGCTACTATTCCAGCGAGGATCTTAGAAGACATCGACTGGTCTTCTCATACCACAGCAACACGGCAGTTATTACAAGCTGTTTTTCCAAGGCGGTATGTATAAAAAATGTTATTTAAATATAAATAAACTATTCATTGATAATTTTAGATTACAAAGATAATATTTTTATTCGTATTTCTTTTATAGACATGCTTGATTATTGTGTTGAATGCTGAAGTAACTTTTCGTTATATAGGAACTGTTAATAAATATCTATTTTAATTATAGGGTCTTAGCCACTCATTCATTAACTGGAAAACAATCACCAGCTTTAGTGAACAAACCGCCAAAGAAACAATTGGACCCGAAGCTGGTTCAAGACATCGTTGACACTGTTTCCGAGAGATGTGGTGTCCCTCAACGAATTGTAAGGTAGGTAATTGTATTTTAAATTCATATTATTAACACTAAATTTAACAAATATCTTATTAAACTAATTTATAAAAAAAATTGTTTTAGTTGTTTTTTCTTTGTTTTTGAGACGTATTCAAACTGTTGGACTTGTTTGTTTATTAATAAAGAAAACACTTACAGAGCTTCAATAACAACAAAATGTACTGATGAGGCCAAATTATATCGTAATCGTCAGCGTTTCAAGAAAATGCGTGAAGAACAAAATCAAGAAAACTTGCCTCCGTCGTCAGGATCATCAGAATCTACAAATCTTGAGTATGAAAATTAAACGTAACGAATATTTAAGATATTCGGTTTAATACATACTTTGTATTTTTTAGTATGGTGCTTCAGTAGTCAATAGAAAATATACTTAACTAGAAATTATTATAATAATGGCTAATATCAAGTAATAAATTCAATACTCAGTAACGTTATATTTGTATTGATTATTGACTTTTTAACAATTTATATTAATAACTGTGATAAATACTTGTATGCACAACGAATGCCATACCTATTTGCCATACCAATATTCTTAATAAATTCCTGATGATGAAGATTAAATAATTTTTATTTTAAATCACTTTCTTATATTTCAACTACATTTTATTTTTCATTTTGTGTTACATTCAAAAGAAAGCTTAAAATAATAAAAATACTTATCCGGTACCTAGTTAATTTTTATAAGATTTAAATTATCATTAATATTTTGATATATTTGATATTAATGATATTATTACATATGCCACCACCCACCTTTGCAGTAGTACTGTCTACATTTGCAATAGAATATATACTATAATGTTATAATATAATAAACAACAAATCATTTGATTAATCATTATTATAGAGACATCCATAAGTAAATAATTTTGTCGTTATTGATTGAATACCATCTAATATCCAGCTTGAAATCATGTTTGAAACCTATATCAAGTGTTACAACACAAAATGATTAATAATTAATAAATGCATTAAATGGGAAAGACAAGGCAAACGAGCGTTCGGGTCACCTGTTGGCAAGTGATCACCGACGCCCACGACCCCGTGTAACATCTAGGTGTTACAGGTGCGTTGCCAGCCTTTAAGGTTGAGGTAGACGCGCTTTTTGAAGGTTTATTAAAATTACGTCGATTACTCGCAAGCTTAATTGTATAATATATTTTGTGTAATGAATTAATTTATCTTTCTATTTAATAAGATCATTATTTAAATGAAAATTCAAACTTTTTTTTTGTGCAATATAAATAATATTTTAAACATTGGCGATGTTTTATTTATTTATTTATTAATTTATTAATTATGACTTACTGACTCAAAAAGTGCATTACAATATTTGGCTCGATGTACCTCGACTTTTCGAGGGACACCGATAGCCAACTCCATTATTGAAATTATCTTAAAATTAAAATTTTGAACAAGCATATTGTACTGCAATGGATTCCTTCTCATATTGGTATCACTGGTGGTACTCTCATATTGGTACAAAGGTTGATACATATGCCAAAGAAGCCTGTACAGATGGAAAAGTAGTTAATGTATTGCCTTTCTATACGGACTGTCTTTATTATATTAAAGAAAAATGTAAAAAAATCTTGGCAAGAATACTTTAACAAAAGATCCAAGGAAAAAGGTATTTGGTATAAGACAATTCAACCTCAACCGTGTTATCATTCTTGGATAGATGTATGTAAATTAGACCGTGGTAATATTGTGACAGCAATTAGACTTCGCTCCGGACACATTCCACTAAATAAATTTGGTTTCTTAACGAAGAAAACTGTCTCGCCTAATTGTTCGGATTGTGGAATTGTAGAGGATGTGTATCATATTTTAATGGAATGTACCCGTAGTGAACCTTTGATTTCGCAAATTGCAGACAACTCGATTGGAAGTTGTAATATATATCTCTCAAATCCTACATCCAATATGGCCAAATTGTTAAAAAGTATAGTTAAGCTTAATATAAGTAAGCGTAAATAGTATGCAAGTGTATAACTATTATATTTTTAAGTTTATTTGTAACTACTAACCAGAGCAACATCGTCACCCAGTGAACTGTGAACATAGTCACCCAGTGACTCTTAAAATGAGAATAAAAAAAAAGTGCTGATAACATAAATATTAATAAAAAAGAGTAAAACAAAAAATAAATTAAAACTAAATGAACCATCTTTTAAAGTGGATACGGCATGCTAGCCAAAGAATGGCCGGTGTATATATAAAATAAAATGTGTATTTTTTTTTAGTTGTTTAGCTGTAATGTAATAAACTAGAAAAGAGTATGCTTACAGATGGAATGTCCGAAAAAAAAAAAAAAAAAAATATATATATATATATATATATATATATATATATATATATATATATATATATATATATATATATAATATATATATATATATATATATTTTATATTTACTTACACTACAATAATATTACATTTAAATTATTGTTTTAGTTATATACATATATTTTTTCAAGAAGCATAATAATAAATATACATTGTGTTATATATATATATATATATATATATATATATATATATATATATATATATATATATATATATATATATATATATATATATATATATATATATATATATATATATATAATATATATAAAAAATACATATTTTCTGTCAGATTTTTGATTTGAAGTCCTAAATTTTCCAATCAAGTGAAAAAATTGAGTTCAAAGTTGCAAAAATGATAAATTACTTTTGAACTCAACTTCAATGTCGAATAACTTTTAAATGAGTGGATTTAGATAAAAATGTTAAAAGACCTTTTTTTTAGCGCATCAAATTTCCTTCAAGAATAAGTATTTTATTTATTGAAATATTGTTATTAGTGGTAGTTATAAAAATCCAAAATCAAAATACAAAATTTTAAAAATAGTTCAATGTTTGAGCCATGATTACAAGAAAACGGTTCATCTGACATAAAATTTTATTGATATCTTTATTGTAGAGCATTCAATTTCCTACAAAAAAAGTCATGAAGTTAATTTCACTCAGAGCAATGGTATAGAAGATATGAGTCAAAAACCCGCTCACTAAGAAAAAATCTAAAATTGCGATGATAGACCTCTTAATATTGATATTAAGAGCTCAAATTCTCAGGATATTTTTTTTTTGAACGACAAATGATATTAGTTTATTTATCCGGCGAAGCCGCGAGCCTTGGAGTGTTAAGAGACAAACAATATAGAAAATTACAAATTTTGCAAATAAAAATATAGTCAATTTAGATTTCTCTATAGAACAAACTTTGTATTAATTGTCTCATTTGATAATAAATCTTAAATAGTATTTTAAACATCACACCATAGTTTTCCAAAAACAACGTCTTGTATACCTCAACGAATAATAACGACGCGTTAAGGACATAGAAATATAATAAATTATTTCTTTATCATTTGTTATTTATTAAAATATATAAATGGTTTCAACTACTTAAGATTTTCATATCAGATACAAATTTGATAGTAAGAATTGATAAGCAAAAATTGATTCGTTAAATGTGTATGTATAAAATAATATAAACTAATGAAATACTCAAAGTGCTCATGATAATATAATTAACATATATCTAGATGGGTTCAATCACCACGAGAAGGAATGAATTATATTTATTTCCCAGTTCTAGCGAGACAATGCGTCGCCACTCAACACGCTAAATCTCGAATTCAGACAGAAGGCGAAGAATGGAATATGTTGACACTAGGCTGTTTCTGCCAGCCCCGCCATATGTGTATTTTTATGATTGATTTTAAAAATAATTACTTTACAACACGTATATTATTAGTTCATATATAAATTATAATAGGTATTGTGAGAGTTATACATTTTACACTCTGATATTCGTACACAACATGATTACGAAACAATAGGTAGATAAGCATACAAAGGCATTGAAATTTTAACTTTCCAATAAATCAATAAGATCATCTCTGTCTACTTCAAGATCTGTTTCAGAAGAAATGTCGGATACTGTTGGTTTATATAGTCTTAGAGAATCGCCCGGCACAACTGCAGAAAATTTTCGATACCCTTTTATACCTTTTATGCTGTTAGCTAGTTATGCTAGGCGAGCACTAGAGATCTCATAAGGTCCTGTATATTGACTACCTAATTTTTTCGTTATTCCTGTAGTATGATCTCTCGAAACACCGCCTTTCCAAAGCACCAATTGCCCTATTTTATATTTCCTACAGTTTTTAAGTTTCTTATCGAAATTGGTTTTCATGATCGTCATATGCCTATCTATTCGAGCCTTAGCAATCTTTCTACGTTCGTCTAATTGTGCCGCAGGTATCAAATCACTACTAGACTTTAATGGATATGAGAGAGGATAGAAGAGAGTTTTTATGAGTAAACATTAAATAAAATAGAGCCACGCCTGTTACTGAATGTGGAGTATTATTGATTCCCCATACTACATCTGCTAACTTATCATCTCAAGTACACTCACTTTCTATGGTTGTATTTAGGCCATTAATAATTATCCTGTTAACTCTCTCTACCTGTCCATTTGAACGAGGGGAAGCTATTGCATTTAAAACATGCTTAAATTGTTTTTGAAGTGAAAATTCTTCAAAATATCTACTGATAAAAGCCACACCACGATCCGTTATAACACGCTGAGAATTACCAAATATAGACATTATATCTTTCAAGTGCCTGATTGTTTTAATTGAACTGACGTCCCTGAATGATCGTGCAAAGACAAATTTTGTAAAAGAATTTTAGTAATAATAGTATTACTAAAATATAACATTTACCATTTTTGGTTTTTACAAAAGGACCCAAGTGATCCACGTGAAGATTTTTTTTTAATGAAATATCTATCTTAGGAATAGGGTGAAGCTCTCCTTCTGTTTTCCCATTAATTACTTAATTACCTTGTGCGTAAGCACAAGTCAAACACTATTTTATATATTTTCTAATAAATTTAGTCATGCCTTGAAACCAGAATTGAGACTTTATGATTTTCTCACACTTATCAAAGCCAATTTGCCCTATTTGATCGTGATACTTTTGCAGTAAATTCCATTTAGATAATTTTGGAATGTCAAACCTACTGCTGTTTAATGTTTTACGAAATAAGCAATTGTCTATAATTTTGTAAATGTTTATAATATCTGGATTAGTCGTTCCTCCTTTCAGTTGTCAAATTATAGATTGAACCTGTTCGTCCTGTACTTGTAGTGTTACCCGCCAATCCGCCTCATCGATTTGTAAGACAGTTACCGTGCTTAGGGTATTTAGGTACTGGATTTCTACTAAGGTCGTCAACATGTTGCATTCGATTATCTTGACGATACTCCACTTCAATATCAAAATCTTGAATTGTAAGCCACCACCGGGCAATTCGAGGTATTAAGTCTTTTTTACTTAAAGTAGTTCTTAATGCTGCACAATCGTTAATGACTTTAGTTGGAATGCCAATAAGATAAATTCGAAAACGTTTTAGAGATTCGGCAACGGCCGGTGTTTCTAATTCGTAACTATAATAGTGTTGTTCTTCCGTACTGTTAACGCGGCTAAAGTACGCAACTGGCTTTAAATAACCGTCAGTCTGGTATTGTACGAGAGTACCACCTATACCTAGCTTACTTGCATCAGTGTGCACTTCAGTTTTTGCTTGAGGGTCATAAATAGCAAGTACAGGCCGTATAGTTAAAGTAGCTTGTAAGGAAGTAAGGGCCCGCTCTTGATCAGGACCCTAAATCCATTGTATATTATTTTTAATCAGATACGTAATACGTAATACGTACGATAGAGGTCTGGCAATTACTGCGAAATTTTTAACAAACTTGCGGAAATAGGAAGCCAAGCCTACAAATTGCCGTATTTCGTGAACATTTTGAGGCCGCTTAAATGCGGACACCGCATTAAATTGATCCTGTCCCAGTTGTATACCCTCTGCCGTCACTTCGTGACCAAGATAACTTACGCTTTTTTTTAAAAAAACTAACGTTTATTAAAATTGAGTGAAACTTAATTTGCGTTCCTAAAAAGTAGTTTAATAAGAGTATATCTGTAGTTAACCTATTGTTTTCCTTATTATATTTCTTATATGCGCTTATTATTCGTTATTTTAATGTTACTGTGGTAAAATTAACAATTGCAGTTTTTCGATCGGGAACATTTGTTTTAATTTTGAAAGCGTCTTTAATGTCTGATGGTTGAAGTGTAACTTTAAGCAATTTTGTTAAATTTATAACTGTGTCAACCAAGGACGACTTGCTTTCTGGCTGGAGAGTTGGTAAATTTCTAATTTCTAAGCAAGTGGATCTCATGTCACGTTCAAAGCTTTCCAATTTCCCTTCCAAGTGAGTAATATAATTTAATTGTACAGTCTTTTCCTTCTCAAGTTTATTAACTTGAGTTTGCAACGTATCCAGAGAATGGGCAAGAAAATCCACGGAAGATTGTATATTCTCGACCACTTTGAAGAGCTTGTCGTATTTTTGGTTCTGTTGTTCTTGAAATTCTTTCATTATAAGCTTCATTTCGGAGATAAAATTTACCAAATTTCCTTGGTTACAATCTGTTCGGCTGTTTTTTGACCGCAATCGACATTTGAAGTGTCTTCAGTGGAAGTTACACTTTTAGGTGCAGTAGCAGTTTTAGTTGCTGCAAGAAGGACTTCAGCTTGGGGTGTTGGCGGAGTTCGTTTTAGCGGCATTATTAAGTGTTAAAATAATAAGTAAAAATATAATAATCAAAAATAAAAATAAAAAGAAAAAAACATTAAAAAAAATATATGTATATAAATACTCAAAATGACTAAACGCGACAAAGATTTGATCTCCCGAACCATTTAAGTGTCAAACAGTGCCTATCGCCACTCGGCAATGCGCTCACTGTTACTGTTTAATCAAAGAATGTATCTTTAGCGTCGTTATTTGGTTCGGAATCATTTAGTCGCTTTTAGCTGTGACTTTGACACTATTGTTATGAAGGGCAGGGGCACTGCACATTACAACACAAATTCACTTTTTGAGAATAAATATTGCATATTTGCTCAAGAGTTTGTCACTGTTTATCACTGTTTATTAATTAAGGATAAGCCAGTCTTTAAATGCAATGATATAACAGAATAACTGATATTATTCTATATTTTAAAATCATAAATTAGGAGCGTTTTAAAACTCGTCGGTTCTAGTTGACGGCCAAGGGGGAGGAATATATATATATATATATATATATATATATATATATATATATATATATATATATATATATATATATATATATATATATATATATATATATATATATATATATATATATGTATGTGTGTATATATTTAAATCACTCTGAAAATTTTTAAAAATTTTAAACACAATGCTTTATGCTTCTTAAAAAAAAATATGTACATAAACTAAAACGATAATTTCAATGTAATATTTTTGTAGTGGAGGAAAATATAAAATGTATAAATAAATATAAATATGTGTTTGAAAATTCCATCTGTAAGCAGACTCTTTTCTACTTTATTACATTACAGCGTAAATACTACACTAAAAGTACTAAAAAAACACTACACATTTTATTTTTATATATACCGGCGGCCGGCCATTCTTTGGCTAGCATGCCGTATCCACTTTAAAAGATGGTGCATTTAGTTTTAATTTATTTTTTTGTTTTATTCTTTTTTATTAATATTTAATGTTATCATCACTTGTGGATCATAATTAATAAATAAATAAATAAAACATCGCCAATGTTTAAAATATTATTTATATTACACAAAAAAAATGTTTGAATTTTCTTTTAAATAACGATCTTATTAAATAGAAAGATAAATTAATTCATTAGATAAAATATATTATACAATTAAGCTTGCGAGTAATCGACGTAATTTTAATAAACCTTCAAAAAGCGCGTCTACCTCAACCTTAAAGGCTGGCAACGCATCTGTAACACCTAGATGTTACACGGGGTCGTGGGCGTCGGTGATCACTTGCCAACAGGTGACCCGAACGCTCGTTTGCCTTGTCTTTCCCATTTAATGCATTTTATTAATTATTAATCATTTTGTGTTGTAACACTTGATATAGGTTTCAAACATGATTTCAAGCTGGATATTAGATGGTATTCAATCAATAACGACAAAATTATTTACTTATGGATGTCTCTATAATAATGATTAATCAAATGATTTGTTGTTTATTATATTATAACATTATAGTATATAATGTTTGGCAAATGTAGACACTACTACTGCAAAGGTATACCGCATATGTAATAATATCATTAATATCAAATATATCAAAATATTAATGATAATTTAAATCTTATAAAAATTAACTAGGTACCGGATAAGTATTTTTATTATTTTAAGCTTTCTTTTGAATGTAACACAAAATGAAAAATAAAATGTAGTTGAAATATAAGAAAGTGATTTAAAATAAAAATTATTTAATCTTCATCATCAGAAATTTATTAACAATATTGGTATGTCAAATAGGTTTGGCATTCGTTATGCATACAAGTATTTATCACATTTATTAATATAAAATTGTTATAAAGTCAATAATCAATATAAAAATAACGTAGCTGAGTATTGAGTTTATTAGTTGATATTAGCCATTATTATAATAATTTCTAGTTAAGTATACTTCCTATTGACTACTGTAGCACCATACTAAAAAATACAAAGTATGTATTAAACTGAATATCTTCAATATTTGTTATGTTTAATTTTCATCCTTAAGATTGGTAGATTCTGATGATCCTGACGAGGGAGGCAATTTTTCTTGATTTTGTTCTTCACACATTTTCTTGAAACGCTGACGATTACGATATAATTTGGCCTCATCAGTACATTTTGTTGTTATTGTAGCTCTGTAAGTGTTTTTTTTTATTAGAAAAACAAACAAGTCCAACAGTTTGAATACGTCTCAAAAACAAAGAAAAAACAAATAAAACAATTTTTTTTATAAATTAGTTTAATAAAATATTTCTTAAATTTAGTGTTAATAATATGAATTTAACATACAATTACCTACCTTACAATTCGTTGAGGGACACCACATCTCTCGGAAACAGTGTCAACGATGTCTTGAACCAGCTTTGGGTCCAACTGTTTCTTTGGCGGTTTGTTCACAAAAGCTGGTGATTGTTTTCCAGTTAGCGAATGAGTGGCTAAGACCCTATAATTAAAATTGAAATTTATTAACAGTTCCTATTTGACGATAAGTTACTTCAGTATTCAACACAATAATCAAGCATGTCTATAAAAGAAATACGAATAAAAATATTTTCTTTGTAATCTAAAATTATCAATGAATATTTATATTTAAATAATTTTTTTTCATACATACCGTCTTGGAAAAACAGCTCGTAATAAACGCCGTGTTGCTGTGGTATGAAAAGACCAGTCGATATCTTCTAAGATCCTTGCTGGAACAGTAGCGTTGCCATTTCCAATCGATACCTTTAATATTAATTTCAAATTTAGTTTTTAATGTTCTATATTTAAACTTGCTAAAAATGTGAAAGAGCTAAAATATAATTTGAATTTGTAAAAATACAAACCAGATCACTATTATCCGCCGGCATTACGTTGTTAGTAGTCTGTGCTGATACTCTTCTTATTTTTATCCCATTTGGTCTTCCATCATCGTCAATATCTTGAACTTGAGGTTCAACATAATCGGATATTTCATGTCTATACGAGCTCGAATCCTCTGTTTCCTGTGTTTCCTCTTTTTCAGAAACAAAAGCTACAAATTGACTGTGTAACTTTCTTAGCAAAAAATTTACTTGTTGTAGTTTCTCCAGCTGAAGTGGCGGAGGTGCATCAGTTTGAGTGGCTTTATCAGACATTGTTTTGGCTCTTCCATGCAATCTATCCGGTAATGGTGTGCTACTGAATGGTCTACCCTGAGGAAAAAATGATTTTTCTTTCAGTATTTTACTCATTCGCTCATCGAGCTTAAGCTCGTTGCATCGCAGCAGATTATCGTGTCTGATAGTAGATCTCGTTAGATTAAGGTCATGGCTAATCTGTGATGAGACAAACAAAAAAAAAACGAACCGATTTTTGTTAGAATCGGAAGTAACATGTCAGAAACGAAACTTCTTTGGCAAACTAAAACTGCTCATATCTCGTTTATAATTACTAATTTCAAGTATAAAGAGACATAGAAGGGAAAAGGAAATTCGAAAAACGTTATGCTAATGTAATATATAAAAAAAGTTCTGCGCTTACAGTAAGTAAGACAAGATTGTAGTACAAGTTCTAATATTTAACTACTAAACGAATACACCAATCAATACCGTATACTAAATCTCTCTTTCCCTAATTGATCTCTCCCTCTTCTTGAACAAAAACGTACCACATTTTCATGTCGTGGTTCATCCGTAAACAATTTACCCTTATGCACCTCATCTCAAAGAAGTACAACTTCAAAAATCATTAAGTATGTCAACAATGAGTATTCTAGTATTATCATTTTATATATAAAAATATATAGTATGTTCTTACTTCAGGTTCAATATTACTGTCACTAGAGTCAGATTCATCTCGGGCGTGCAGCATCTTCGGAGCACTGGGGAAGGACGTATGTTGGTTGGTACCATAGAGCTGAAAAACCAAATTAATAATAGAGACTTTTCTTTAAAAACCAAATATATGTACAAAAGGCCTGATTGCTCAAATAGGAATCTTTGTCGGGCAACCTTAGGGCAAATGGAGTAGCAAATTAAGATAGGGTTATGGTGTAAGAAACAAGAATTTATAAAACACATAACTAAAACGTATGTATAATATGAAAAATATACTATCACGCAAATACTTTAATTGTTATAAATGAAGTTAATAAAAAGTTAATAATAGTTAATTGATATAATAAGGTGTAGCTTAGACTGTTATTTTAGAAAAAAAATATATACATTAAAGTTAATAACATGTCCAATTCGCGAAGCCGCGAACGGGTCGCTACTTGTAACGTAACTGGGGACGTAATAATTAAAGTGATAATTAAAACGCTCCTAACACTATTATTGAAAAATTATTGTTTTAAAATAAAAATACAGTTAAATATTATATATAATTGAGTACATTAAGCTTTCTGTAAATGATAAGTGAATGATTTGCACACAACAAATGGCTGAAGCTACTCAGCGTCGAAGGCTGAAACTCGCTATATGATCACGTAAATGAAGTCTGGGGCTATAACTTGCTTAAGTTGTATGTAACGAATGTAAAAATGTGGGCATGTATCCATAATATGATTATATAATTATTATTAAAAGTAAGTTCCTAGTTGTAGCAGAATTTAAATGAATAAGCAGCGGGTAGAATATAAAAACGTATTGCAATGACTATAATATGCAATCTAATTTATATATGTGTTTATTAATTTGCGTTACGAGATATGATTTGTGTGCGTTTTAGTTTTGATCAAATACAGACATAAAAAAAACTTACCATCGGTCCTGTCTTCATCTCCTTTATTGTGTTCATACATAAAGACGACACATTCTTTACTTGATTGTCTTGTCTCTCAAGCATTCCTTTAAATTCTTTCACATAGCGCTTGTTATCTGTAACGAAAATAGTTATTTATTTAGAAGGAGGTATTTGTAGAAAGTTTATAAATTTAGAGTGGACTCTTAAAGCCGCTTCGCGCAATTATAATACCTATTACTTTTAGATTTTATTTCTGTAGATCGTTTAAATGATTCGCTATTCGTATATATTTCGGTTACCGAAAAATAAAAAATATATATTATGTAGGTAGTTTAATTATCCACATACAGTAGTAATAAGTAGTAATGTCAGTATTCACTCATACATATATAAAATTTGTCTTACAATATGTAAAAATATATACAACGGTAATAAGGTGCTATTGAACATCTTCCCATACTTTATATTTACTTAAATAATAAACACCCCTCATTTTTTTTACGGACGTTGGAATGTAATTTATTGTGCCAAGATGATGCACATGTATTTAATTCACTTAAAAATATATATTGTAACTATGGCCTATTTAATTTATTTGTTTATAATTCATAATCGGAAAATCTTACCAGATAAACGGAGAACTTGTGCTTTACGTGAATTATTATGTCTGTCACGACGCAAAATCACTTTTCCCGTGTGCAAATCGCCATAGCGTCGAATTCAAACAATCAGAATTCACTATAGCGTAATTAGAAAATAAATTTTTATTCAAATTATGTATAGAATACATACTTTGTAGTTATTTTTAAAATAACGAACTATTATTATTCTCTAGAAAGTATATTTGAATTATATTATAAATGTAGGTTAAAATTGCAGTTTATAGATATTTATATTAGACTATTAATAACAATATTGTTAATAATACCCACATGTGTGGCACTTCTCTAAGGTACTTTAAATACATCTGTAAAATACATTCAAGATTTTTAAACAATTTTACTTTTATTATATCTATAAGAATAGAACAAGAATAAAGAAAAGCTTAGCAAAGTACAAAGCTATTGTTTTTATATTTTACTGTTCCTGGTATTCCTAATCTTTTAACTACTTTTATTCACAAAAGATGTATTAAACAAGCCGAACTACTACTAGAATTACTAAGTGTTTTTTGAAATCATCATCAATTGGATCATCTAGTTTGAAATCATATTACTACGTTTATTTATTACATTTAATATAACTACAACAAAACTAACATTTGAAATTTGTTCAGGATACTGTAAGATAAGAGATTTGACTGTGTGTTAAGATTGATATTTAGAATTCATCTAATAAGCTGCCATATAGCTTTAATGAATTGGTTATATAGGTATTTTGGAGAACGAAGTTAATTATTACTAACATCGTTTTCGGATATATATATCTATATATATATATATATATATATATATATATATATATATATATATATATATATATATATATATATATATATATATATATATATATATATATATATATATATATATATATATATATATATATATATATATATATATATATTATATATATATATATATATATATATATATATATATATATATATATATATATATATATATATATATATATATATATATATATATATATATATATATATATATATATATATATATATATCTACCAACATCATAAAAAGATCTATCAAATATGCCATTAAGCAAACGTCTTTTACATGATAAAATGTATATATAAGGAAGATAAATATTATATTTAATTCAATCGTATTGCAGATTTTCGAAAACACGACAAATGACCTGGATTGGATATATGTGGTGGATGGTGTGTGATACGTCATAAATAATAACACACACGTGAAAAAAATTATTTCTAGAAACTAGCCGAAGCATCTCTACTCGCTTTTTACGGTATTTTTAATGAAGAATTTATACTTGGTGATATTTAAAAAAAGATATTAATATTTGTTATATCACTTTTATAAATAATAAAACATCTCAACTACTTCCACTCTAAAAAGATTATGGAAAACGGAACGGGAAATAAAGATAAGATAAACTTTGCCCTACTTTATTATTTTATTCAATAATTAAGAACTTTAGCTATTTTCTTTTTATAATTAGCTGAAATTTCATGAATGTTAGAGCAATTCAGTAAAAATTTTAATTTGTAATATTATTTTATTCTATCGATATTTGGCCTAATCATTTAAATTTGATTTATTAATGCTCGTTAATTGGTACTATCATTTCAAGGAATTTTTATCACGATATAACGGTCGGCGGTGTTTTCAAATATACCCAACGCGAGTGACGACTCGCTTATTCGTACGACGACATTTATGTCTAGTTTAGAATTTTCATATTTTATGTTAATCATTACATTAATATTACATCGTAAAGAGCCATGTCTTAATTTCCCATTTCTAAATTTTAAGTAAAATATTTACTTAATTAATCCGCGTTTCCGTTTATAATGTGGTTGGCGTTATAATGGTGGCTTTTTAATATGTACCGAACTATGATAATGAGGGTTGACTATATTTTTTTATTATAATAAATTTTTTGGTCTATAAGAAGATTTTTTTACGTCTTTTTAGTTTTTTCAATTTTCATATCTTTGCATATTTTGGCATATTAATAGTGCATATAATCGAATGTCTAGTTATTATGTTCATAATGTAAACTATAAATAAATTAAACTATAAAAAAATATATCTATTTTGAGTACTTAAACTTTAAAACTTACATGTTTGTTTATTTTCTAAACTAGAAGCTCCAAGTTCTAGCAAAACTTGGGCCGCGTCCAGTTCTCTCTTCGATGGTTCAAAAGACGTCATTTTCATTCAAAAATCTATCAGCAATGAAGATTTTAAAATAACATAAAGTCGTTACACAATATGTTAAAGTGATCACTAAAATCAAACTGACTTGTATGCTACTAGCAAAATTTGTTGAGTTAATTTATAAATATGACCGGTGGAGGGGTTGTCCAAGCTGTAGCCCTCTCATTGTATCTTACTCAGGTAAACAGCGGACAATTACTCGCTCATTTATATCTTTCCCTTTTCACTGTTATATTACCTTTTGTTTCTCTATACTGTTTAAAGCAGATTAAAAATACAAATTACGGTTGAAAGTTAAAGACAAAATCAGGAATATTTTTATTCATTTATTTATTTATAGACTTAAATATTAAGTTTTATTGTACTGTCTATTAAGTATCTAATACAAATAATGTGGATTATATTTAGTTTGACATAATTTGGAAGAACATGTTTATTGTAAAATTAAAAACAAACTACAATGAAATACGAAATAATCATTTATGAACACATATATCATCGTAACAGCGCTAGAGAGACGTGCGATAATACTAAATTTTTTAAAAATGGGTTCAGTACTATTTATTATTTTCTAAGGACTTTTCACTATTGAACAAAATTTATTTAACTCGCACCTAAGAAAACATTAAAAATTTGCCCACAGTGAGATTTAACCCGCACCTCTAATGCAAACCGTATGCATATAAATATAAACATTGCCACGGGCGCAGTGAGACAGCATTTGCATGTAACCCGATGGTTGTGAGGTTTGGGTTCTCTTTCATTACAAGCTTCGCTTAGGCGGAGAAGATTTCGCCACTGTGCACTCAATGTCTTTGATATGTACGGAGGAGTCGATAATGAGTGCCTTTTACACTATGTTCTTCCTGCCTACCCTGCTTGTGTAATACGCGGAAGAGAGGACACGCTTAATTTTTCTATCAGCGACCTGTTGCAAAATCGTCAAGTTAGTCGGCTCCATCATCCACCATCCGCATGTTTACTATATCTAAGACATGCCATGGCAATCCATGTACTCATTTATACTTTTTAAACCTGATCTACGTATAATTACCAAATTTCCGTGATGATTAGATATAATATCCTTAAAGAATAAAATTTCTTAAAGTTTGCACATTCCACATGGCTGATTTTATGATTGTTTACTGAAGTTTATTTAATTTTTTATGTACTATAAAAAATCCTAGAGATTTATTATATTTAGACAATAAATGTATAGTTTGAATGTTGATAAGCTATAGGTTCCATCTGCATCGTCAAAACTACTAAAGTAAACTTTTTTACCAGATTGTTTTGTTTTTTGGCACGAACGAAATTTTGGTATATAAAGTGCAATAAATCCGTTAATTAATTCTAATGTAGCGGGCGTGCTCAAGTGAGTTGGCCGTCGGAGAATAAGGTAGAAAGGTAAGGGGAGACCCTGGCGAAAGTCACGTAAAAAGCATTCCTGAGAGCTGTATGAACGAGTTTATGACAAATTGGACGAGTGCAAGAAGTATGCGGTACCGCAGCGTTCTGGCTCTCCGTTCCTCTGACTACCCCCTAGAGAGAATGGAGAAGTATGTATGTATGTATGTCTGATATATGTAGTAATGTAATTTATATGTATGTATGTATATCTGTATGTATGTATGTATGTAGTACGTATGTATATGCGATATCAAACTATGAATTGTATTAGGTAAGTTTATCATTTTTATATACTTACTAAATAATTATTTACGCATATTAGATTTTATTTAATACCGTATGCCATTTGAATTATAAATATTATCTTATTGTACAACTAAACCAATATTTTTGCTACCCTGCTTATATGGATACAGCGTCCATTTTAAAAAATTAATCCACCTACACACGACTTCATGAAAAAAAAATGTTCATAATTAATATACTTTAAATATTAATTAATTACAATAATAATTAAAATATTTTTCAATTTTATTGGAATATCTACTTAATTTTGTTGCCATCAGCATTACTATTAACAAGTTCCAAATTTTATTCTGACAGAGCAAGAATTGGCAGAGCATTTTATGAGATAAGGCTTAGTTCATAACTATTTACTTTCCCCATATCAATAAAATATAATGATTAATGCTAACCTTTTTTTATATAATGTAAGGCTTATGAAACTAACAATATCATGCATGAGGCATTCTACGTAGTGCGTTAAATTCTTTTTTCCAATAAAATAGCGATGATAACTAAATAAATATCTTAAAGGTGTATGTCTTCCTTTTGGTGAGATATTAACATATAAAATATCAATCCTCCAGATTTTTTTCTTTATTTTGTTCTCCACTTCTTGTCAAATTTCGTAATTTTTAGTCAACGGATAGATATCGCTCGCGTATAGGTAGTCTTACGCAGTCGAATTCCCATACAAGATATGGCAAAACGTGAAGCCATAGAACGCTAGCATATTTTGATTGCGTTCACCATTGGAAATGTGACTTTCTTACTCTAAGGTTCTAATGTAATTCTTCTAAAATGGATTTTTTGGAAGGATTTCCATCTGAAGACATAGTGATCTATCCTGTTTTTGAATCTAAATTGCAGACCATTTGAAGAAAACAAATGTCTATCGTGACTTAAATCTTATTTTAATTTATTTAAAATAAGCCTATTTAGTCTGCAGACATACTAATCCTCATTAATTGGCGAGTCCAACGTACGGTTTTGTGAGGATTTATTTTTTTTTCTGTAAGAAATTATCATAATTAACTAACATTACAGTACATTGATATTTCATTGGTCTACTTGAATGATTTTGACTACTTTAATATTATAAAAGTAGATAATTAATAGAGTTACAGTCCTTCTAAAAAATGGTCCATCGTGTTCTTACTCTTTCGTGTGGACCCATACCCCCCTTGCAACTTCACCTTGACTTTCATTTTTCTTATTAAATATATGAGCTTATGAATAGCGGGCGCTAGTGTTTTTGTCGACTCAACATACGGATGATCACTATGTAAACTAGTAATCTCGCGTTTGTAAGGGTACTTGGCATAGTAATCTTAGTCATTAAACCGCTATCGTCAGTTTGTATATTTTTTTATTTTATAATGTTAATAACCTTACTCTTCATTAAATAGAATTAATTTTGTTCCCAATTCTCATTATCTGGTTGCATCATTAGTCTGATATGTCCTGGCGTTGAATTCACCTAGGGTGTGACGGATAAATTGTCTATTTATGTCCTTCCAATTGATAAAACGCCCAGATGTTTATATTGGTTTCAATAGATAGCCTTGTACGGCTGCCTTTATTCCGTCATCAGCAGCCATCAGGACGAACTGTAAATTCCAGACAAGCTGGCGCTTTTTAGTGAAATTTTGTAATTGTGTCCTGAAATAGTCTGACTGTGTAGGACTTCGTTTCTCTGCTTCTCTGTTGGTGGCACGGCTATAACGTCTTGTCGCGTGTCAAAATCATGTCTGACGAGATACTGTTACTCTGTGGGAATTAGCTGATTATTTTAATTTCACCTCGTCAATATATAGCTTATTACTACTTTTAGATTTTTTATATTCTTTAGATTTTATTGTCTGTAGATGCGTTTAATTATCCACATACAGTAGTAATAGTAGTACTCTCAGTATTTACTCTCACTTTCTCATATTAATAAACATACATATATGAATCTTTGGTCTTACATATGTAAAAATATATACCACGTTAGTAAAGTGCTATTGAAGATCCCCCATCTTTTATATTTACTTAAATAAAAAACAACCCCTTACTTTTTTCCGGACCTTTGGAATGTAATGTTATGGTGCCCATTGAGCACATGTATTTAATTCAATTCACTTAAAAATATGTATTGTTAACTATGGCCTATTTGGTTTTATTTTGTTTATAGCTAATCGGAAAATCTTACCAGATAAACGGAACTTGTGCTTTACGTGACTTCTCATCATTATGTCTGCTCACGAAGCAAACTCACTCTTGTCGTCCCGTTGCAACTCCTCGCCGCATCGTGTCGAATGTAAACAATCAGAATCAGTATAAAGCGGAATTGCAAAATTTTTTGTTTAAAATTAGCCTCCAATCAACCGAAAGCCATAAATTGATCTTTTTAAATATACATTTTATACTAGTCAACCAAACGCGGCGAAGACATAAAATCGCAAGAACTTAAAACGTCTTTGCGTGTACCTTGTACATGAATGCCACTAGCAATTCAGTTTCTGTCCCTACACGATTACAGAAACTTTACTATAGAAAAAAAAGATAATAGTTTCCACATTTTTATTTACGATGTTAAATATACCTCTTATTATTGACCGATTTCAAAAAAAGGAGAAGGTTCTATTTCGAGCTATATAGCGCGCTAAATATGTTACAATATTGTTTTTGTATATTGGATTTGTGACTTTTACGTTTTATTTTGTAGACCCGATTCCAAGCTTCCTTTTCTTGTTTTGAAAAGGTGATTTTTGAGGCCACCATGTCTGATCGAAGGAGTGAGCCGAAGGCACGCATCCAGATCAATCGAGGAAATCTAACGGGCTTATGGTTCAAAATTTCTTATAATATACATTGTCATAATATTATGAATATTGATCCTGATTGGGAGAGAATTATAAATACTGAAAGATAAGTATTAGAGGAATTTTCTTTATATATTATAAGGTAAGTATAGAATCCAAGTCATACCTAGTGTCGTATTATTCCGATAAGCTAATGATGGAAGCATATTCTTACATTTCTAAGCTTTTATGTCAACTTGTCGTTTTTATTATCTTGGTATAGGTACCTTAATAAAAACAAATATAAGTCAGTAATAAAGTAAACCTTGAATTTTAGTTAAAACAAATATCACTAAGTTTAATTTTTAACAAACTTTAAAACAAGGACGAGGTTTCTTTATTGTATAATTTTTTTACATACTACTCCTCAAAAAGTATATATGTATTTTGACTCTTCTTTTCATACATAATGTTTAAGCCGTCGTCTATTATCAAAATGTGTTCGGCAATTAGTTCAGCCCGCAGAGAAATGCATTGATAGTTGTTTGTTCAAGTTATCTTGAGTATTGACTGTACTTTGATCTCTTACATGGAATCTCAAAATATTGCCTTTGTTTACCTACATTCACAGCAATGTTTGAGACAGGTTTTTATCGTCAATAAAAACTACTCTTTCATTATGAATTATCAATTAAGTTTACTTGTGTTTTATGTGACACCGACCATCCAAACAGTAGATTTACTAGGTAATTAAATATTTGTTTATTGTGTTTTTTCTTTTCATTACCTATAACGGAATTCTTATATTTTTCTTCCTAATATTATATTTTATTACTTATAAAAATAAAAGCAAAATAAAAAAAAAAATAACAATAACAGTAGTAAGAAGCAACTCTAAATTTATAAAGTTTGTAAATAGTAACTATTTTCGTGTCCAGATAAAAGCGTTATGTGAAGAATTAAAAGGAATGCTTGAGAGACACGACAATCAATTAAGAATGTGTTGTCTTTATGTATACGATGACAATAAAGGCATGCAGACAGACCGATTGAAGTTTTTTTTAGTCTGATTTGATCAAACAAAAACGCACACAACTTAATCTCGTACACAAATTATAATACATATATAAATTAGATTGTATTCTTCCTTACTTATTCCATTTAAATTCTGCTACAACTAGGAACCTACTTTTAATAATAATTATATAATCATATTATGGATCATGCCCACATGTTTTTACATTCGTTACATACAACTTAAGCAAGTTATCACCCCAGACCTTCATTCGTGCTTATATAGCAATTTTTCAGCCTTCGACGCTGAGAGAGTCCCGCCATGTGTTGTGGGGCAAATCATTCATTATCATTTCAGAAAGCTAATATACACATATATTTAATTTTAACTGTCATTTTTATTTTAAAATAATATTTTTTCCATCATAGTGTTGGAGCGGTTTTATTATCATTTTAATCCTTACGTCCCCACTTACGTTACAAGTAGCGACCCGTTCGCGGCTTCGAGGAAGGGACATGGTATTTACTTTTACTGTTTATTTTTTTTCTAAAATACCGTCTAACTACACCTTATGATATCATTAATTGCCATGGAAATCTCGTCAAAATCATGCATCAGTTTCAGAGATTATCCGGAACAAACAGGCAGTGAAAAAAAATAATTCTTAGTATAGATTAACTTTTTATTACTTCATTTATACCTAATTGAAGTATCTGAAATTATACACAACCAAACTTTTTTTCTTATTTACATAGTTACTAATTATATTATATAAATATCATTATAATATATATATATATATATTATTCTAACTCTTTAGTGCACACCCAGAAAACATACAAAAAAAATAAATAGAAAAAATAAAAAAGTATAATGTACAAAAGAAGCGCCTTAATTCTCAAATAGCAAGCCTGCCAGCAACCTTAGGGCAAAGAAATAGCAAATAAAAGGGTTAGGGTGCATAACTAATAATTGATAAATATTAACTAACAAATAAACAAATAACATACTTATAACATCCTGCATACTACACACATACTAAATAATATTATAACATAATTATTCGTATTCGTGCGCTGACCACTTTTTACAAGATAGACGCGGTTTCACATATCTAAAACCGGTTTCTCTGCGAGTCGCTTTGGTCGATTATACATTGTAACGTTGTTTATTATCTATGCGGGCTACTATATTACATAACAGTATAATGGATTTAATGCAAGAAGGGACCTAGAAGTAGTTTAGAAAAGTTTGACAACCGTGCAAAGAACAAGGTAAACTGTTCCTTGGCAGGGAACTCTAGTTCGACTAAGGATCGACCGGAAAAAATTTTGAAGTATGTGTTATAGTTACGAACACTACCTACAACAATTTAAATTATCAAATTATAGAACGGAAAAAAATTTGAATGTCGTACGTGTTTAAATACCTTAATTTCGTAATAAAGTGTTGATTCAATGTGATACCTAGGAAGTGCAGAAGAATTAGGAACAGCAATATTAATCAAGAAATGGGTTTTAATTTGTTATCCGAACTAGGAATAAATCACGTATATGGCGTAATTAAAACATATTGCACTTGGATAGTACGTGAAGAGATTTTTAGGAACGCTTAAACAGCAGTACTAAAACTTTTGGGAATAAAGACTGAACGTAAAACACTATGCTGGACGGTGCAAGCTAGTAACTAATGAGATGTTGTTTTCCAGGTCCTCGTTGCCCACTCATAGTAAATATATCGATAATTCAGATACCATAAGTACCACTTTTTCCCTGTTACTCAGTGCTCAGCGCTGTTGGAGATTTGTTCATATAATAAATCTTGGTCCATCCTATAAAATTCTTTATATCCAAGGCGGCAAAAAGCAGAAAATTGTGAGCGACGTACCTTTTATTGTAATAACTGTGAAGGAAATGTACATGGTACTGGCCAAATATGTCCTATTTACATAAAAAAAAAACGAATTTCGCGAGCAATTGCTTTGAATTTCGCTGTACATATAAACACCTTTCTATTTTATGTTCCACATAGTCCTCCGCCCAGTACCTATTAGGACAGAAGACGTCTTTTCCGATTCTTATATGTGCTCTTGAAATTCTCTCTATTCTCCGCCATTGTATCTATGAAAACAATTTTTGTCAAGGTCTTATGCCGGACGTAGACAACAAACGAAGGTGAAAGAAGAATTCAGGAAGTACAGCATAACTTAACTTAACAATAAACACTTATCAAATAAGAAACGAACGGCGCAATTTTCACAAAAGATACAGTGTCGAAATGTTTATCAGACCCAGACATAACGACGAAGATAGAGATCATTGACGAGAAAGATTACAATTAATGATAGCAAAGAAAATAATAAATTTAAAATTTTATTTTCCCGTTTTAAAAAAGGTTTTTTAAACATCCATTTTAGATAGCAGCTTAAACATGGGAGGAGACAATAAGAACTTGTATAAACCTATTATACAAATTTGCTACGCGACATTTCTTTATGGAATTTTTGGTGACTGCCATGTTTTAATTATTACTCAACTGTAGCTTGACAACATTAAACATGAAATCCTATTTACAATGGATGCCCAAAGTCTTCGGCCTAAATGACTCAGACTTCGATTGCTATAAATAGGGAAAAATACTCAATGGCTAGATAAGTGAACTTGGATTGTCCCACTATCCCCATCAATTTTCCAGATCGCCGTAGTGCCCAATAGGAAGAGTGGCGATACTTGTTCACTGTCTGTAAAAGCTCAACAATTGCTTCGCAATAGAACAATTCTGGAATAGATTTTACAGATCAGAATTCATAATTGCAGTCAAATTGAAAATATTATATGTCTAATTTGTCCACCAAGGTTAATACTGTATTTAAATATTGCTGACTATATTTTTCTGAATTTAAGCAAAAACGCTTCTAGCAGAGATTTTAAATGGCCATCATTGTACCTGTCCTCTAAAAATGACACTCGAGGTCTACAAATGTTTTGAAATCCCTTATAGAGTCAATAAGGTATCTTAAATGATTGTACTAGACGTACATAGTAAATAATTTAAGTACAAAACCTCTCCAGATATTTCTTTCGCAAACGAGATAATGCAATAAAAATTTGTCGTAAAGTTATAAATAAAAATTTAGGCATGTCAGTTGAATGATTAAAATGAAGTGGAATAGATTTAGACGCATGCGCTACATATCAAGAAAAGCAATCTTCGAAAGGCTAATTGGGGCTTTATACAAGCATCTATTGGCCGGACAACTGAAATTCTGCAATCGCAAACAGACAATCAAATCCATACCATCGTTTTCCATAGACATTATTAACTCAGCTGCAGATGACGCGACACCTTATATAAATATTTGTATACGTCCAACAAGTACTTCAATTTTTTTGCCTAAGCCTTATTGGTCGCCGTATAAGTAAGTAGTAACTACGAATACCTAAAGAAAACATAAAAATTTGACCACAGTGAGATTTAAACACGCACCTCATGCAAACCGTAATGCAATAAATATATAACATTGCACGTGGCGCAGTGAGACAGCATTTGAATGTAACCGCGATGGTTGTGAGTTTGGTTCTCTTTCATGACAAAGCGTAGCGGAGAAATTTCGCCACTTTGCACTCAATGTCTTGAATTCGTACGGAGAGTCGAGAATGAAGTGTCTTTACACTATGTTCTTCCTGCCTACCCTGCTTTGTGGGAATAAGCGTGAAGAGAGGACACGCTTAATTTTCTATCAGCTACCTGTTGCATCGTCAAAGTTAGTCGGCTCCATCATCAGACCATCCGCATGTTACTATATCAGAAGACATGCCTGAGCAATACATGTACTCATTTATAATTGTACTCATTTAACCTGATCTACGTATAATTACCAAATTTCGTGATGATATAATAATATCCTAAAAAGAATAAAATTTCTTAAAGTTTGCACAGTCACACATCGGATGATTTTTATGATTTTTTTACTGAATTTATTTAATTTTTTATTAATATAAAAAATCCTAGAGATTTATTATATTTAGACAATAATATGTATATTTGAATGTTGAGAGCATATAGGTTCCATCTGCATCGGCAAACTACTAAAGTAACTTTTTACCAGATTGTTTTGTTTTTGGAACGAACGAAATTTTGGTATATTAAAGTGAAATGAAATCCGTTAATTAATTCTAATGTAGCTGGCGTGCTCAAGTGAGTTGGGCACGTCGAGAGAATAAGGTAAGAAAGGTAAGGGGAGACCCTGGTCGAAAGTCACGTAAAAAGCATCCGGAGAGCATGTATGAAGAGGTTAATGACATTGGACGAGGCGAAAGAAGTATGCAGGGACCGCAGCGTTTGGCTCTCCGTTCTCTCTGACTACCCCGCTAGAGATGAAGGGAGAAGTTATGTATGTATGTATGTATGTATATATGTATGTATGTATATATGTATGTATGTATATATGTATGTATGTATGTATGTATGTACGTATGTATAATGCAGATATCAACTATGAATTGTATTAGGTAACGTTTATCATTTTATATACTGTACTAAAATAATTATTTACGCATATTATTATTTTATTTAATACCGTATGCCATTTGAATTATAAATAGACTTATTTTACAACATTAAACCCAATATTTTTGCTACCCTGCTATATATGGATAACAGCGTCCATTTAAAAAAAAATTAATCCACTACACACGAATTCATGAAAAAAAAAATTGTTAATAATTAATATAATTTAAATAATTAATTAATTAAAATAAATAATTAAAATAATTTTCAATTTTATTGGAATATCTACTTAAATTTTGTTACATCAGCAATTACTATTAACAATTTCCAAATTTTATTCTGAAAGAGCAAGATTGAAGAGCATTTATGAGATATATGCTTAGTTCATAACTATTAATTGAAATATCAATAAAAGTATATATTAATGCATAACACTTTTTTTATATAAATGTAAGGCTTATGAAACTAAACAATATGCAATGCAGGAGGCATATCTACGTAGTGCGTTAAAGTCTTTTACAAGAAAATAGCGATGATAACTAAATAAATATTTAAAGGTGTAATGTCTTCCTTTTGCGTGAGAATATTAACATATAAAAATATCAATCCTCAGATTTTTTCTTTATTTTGTTCTCACTTCTTGTCAAATTTCGTAATTTTTAGTCAACGGATAGATATCGCTCGCTATAGGTAGCTCTTACGCAGCGAATTCCATACAAGATATGGCAAAAATGAAGCATAAACGCTAGCATATTTTGATTGCGTTCACTTGGAAATGTGACTTTTCTATACTCTAAGGTGCTATAGGGTAATTCTTCTAAATGGAGTTTTGGAAGGATTTACATCGAAGAACATATTAAGAATATCCCTGTTTTGAATATAAATTGCAGATTGTGAAAGAAAAATGTCTATCGTGACATGAAATCTTTATTTGTAATTTATTTAAAAATAAGCTATTTAGGTCTGCAGACAATAACTAATCCTAATTAATCTGGCGCGTCCAAACGACGGTTTTGTGAGGATTTATATTTTTTTCTATAAGAAATTATCATAATTAACTAACATTAACCAGTTACATTGATATTCCATTGTATGCTTAATGATTTGTACTAATTTAAATTATAAAAAGTAGAATAATTATAGAGTTACAGTCATTTAAAAAATGTCCATCGTGTTAATAATCATTCGTGTGGACCCAGACGTCACCTTGCAACTTCACCGTGCTTTCATTTTTCTTATTAAATATATGAGCTTATGATAGGCGGCGCGAGTTTTTGTCGACTCAACATACGGAGTGATCACTATGTAAACTAGTAATCTCGCGTTTGTAAGGTAAGTGGCATAATTAATCTGTAGTCAATTAAACCGCTATCTTCAGGTTGTATATTTTTATTTATTAATGTTAAATAAATTAATCACTTATATATGAATAGGAATTAATTTTGTTCCAAATTCTCATTTATCTGGTTCTCATTAGTCTGAATATGTCTGGCGTTTGAATCAACTAGGGGTGTGACGGATAAATTTGTTCTATTTATGTCTTCCAATTGATAAAAACCAGATGTTTTATGTGGTTTCAATAGATAGCTTGGTACAGGCAGCCCTTTATCCGTCAATCAGCAGCCATCACGGACGAACTGTAGTTCCAGACAAGCTGGCGCTTTTTAGTGAAATTTTGTAATTGTGTCCTGAAATAGTCGGCTGGTGTAGGTGACTTCGGTTCTCTGCTTTCTGTTGGTGGCACTAGATATTAACGTCTTGTCGCGTGTTCAAAATCAATGTCTGACGAGATACTGGTACTCTGTGGGAATTTATCTGATTTATTTTAATTCACCTCGTCAATATAGAGCTTATTACTTTTAGATATTTTTATATTACTTTTAGATTTTATTTCTGTAGATCGTTTAATTATCCACATACAGTAGTAATAAGTAGTAATCTCAGTATTTACTCACATTTCTCATATTAAATAAATACATACATATATAATATTTGTCTTACAATATGTAAAAATATATACAACGTTAGTAAAGTGCTATTGAAGATCTTCCCATCTTTTATATTTACTTAAATAAAAAACACCCCTTAATTTTTTTACGGACCTTGGAATGTAATTTATTGTGCCCAGTTGATGCACATGTATTTAATTCACTTAAAAATATGTATTGTAACTATGGCCTATTTGTTTTATTTGTTTATAATTCATAATCGGAAAATCTTACCAGATAAACGGAGAACTTGTGCTTTACGTGAATTATTATGTCTGTCACGAAGAAAAACCACTTTTCCCGTGTGCAAATCGCCATCGTGTCGAATTAAACAATCAGAATTCACTATCGCGTAATTAGAAAATAATTTTTGTTTAAAATTATCCATCCACTCAACAAGAAGCCACAAATTTTGATCCATTTTTAAATATTATTAAATTTTATACTAGTCAACCAAACGCGGCGAAGAACAAAATCGAAATGAACATTAAAACGTCTTTGCGTTACTCAGGTACATGAATGACAATAGCAATTCAGTTTCTGTCCCCTAGCACGATTAACTAGAAAACGTTTACTATAGAAAAAAATATATAAGTAGTTCCACATTTTTATTTACGATGTGGTATATAACTTCTTATTATTGACCGATTTCAAAAAAGGAGAAGGTTCTATGTTCGAGCTATATAGCTCGATAAATATGTGTAAAATATGTGTTTTTGTATATTTCGATTTTGGCTTTTACGTTATTTGTAGACCGATTCCAAGCATTCCTTTTCTTGTTTGAAAAGCTGAATTTTTGAGGCCACCATTTCTGATGAGGACATCCCAGATAAATCGAGGGAAATCCTTACATTTCCCTCGATTTATCTGGGACTTATGGTTCAAAATTTCTTATAATATACATTGTCATAATATGATGGTATTGATCAGCTGATGGTGATAGAAGATTTATAAATACTCAACGATAAGTAATTAGAGAATATTTCTTTAAATATTATAGGTATGTATAGAATACAAGTAAGGACCTATTGTCGGATTATTCCGATAAGCTAATGATGGAAGGCATGATACTTCATCTCCTAAGCTTATATGTCAACTTGTCGTTTTTATTATCTTGGTATAGGTACTATAAAAACATTAGATAAGTCAAGTAAATAAAGTAAACAAATTGTAGTTAAAACAAATATCAATAAGTTTAATTTTTAACAAACTTTAAAAAGGACGAGGTTCTTTATTGTATATTTTTACATAACTGCTCCTCAAAATTATAAATGTATTTTGATTCTTCTTTTTCATACATAATGTTTAAGCCGTCGTACTATATATCAAAATGTTTCAGCAATTAGTTCAGCACTTTTAAAAAAGTAAGAGAACAGAAAAAAGTGCTTTGATAGTGTTTGTTCAAGTTATATTGAGTATTGACTGTACTTTGATATCTATGAGAAATCTCAAGAATATTGCCTTTGTTACCTACATTCAGCAATGGTTGAGAACAGGTTTATGGTAATAATAACTACTTTTCAAGTAATGAGTTATCAATTAAGTTTACTTGTGTTTTATGTGACACCGACTCCAAAAACAGTAGATTTAAATAGTTAATAAATATAATATTTGTTTATTGTGTTTTTATTTTCATTACTATAAAGTAATTATTATATTTTTATTTCCTATATTAATATTTTTATTTACTTATAAAAAATAAAGCAAAATAAAAAAAAAAATTAAAATAAAAGTAAGTAAGGAGCAACTCTAAATTTATAAATTTTGTAAATAAATAACTATTTTCGTTACAGATAAAAAGCGTTATGTGAAAGAATTAAAAGTAATGCTTGAGAGACAAGACAATCAAGTTAAGAATGTGTTGTCTTTATGTATGAACACAATAAAGGAGATGAAGACAGGACCGATGGTAAGTTTTTTTTTATGTCTGTATTTGATCAAAACAAAAACGCACACAAATCATATCTCGTACACAAATTAAGAAATATATATGTAAATTAGATTGTATTACTTACTTACTTATTCATTTAAATTCTGCTACAACTAAGAACTTACTTTTAATAATAATTATATAATCATATTATGGATACATGCCCACATGTTTTACATTCGTTACATACAACTTAAGCAAGTTATAACCCCAGACTTCATTTACGTGATTATATAGCAAGTTTCAGCCTTCGACGCTGAGTAGATTCAGCCATTTGTGGTGTGCAAATCATTCATTTATCATTTACAGAAAGCTTAATATACACAATTATATTTAATATTTAACTATCATTTTATTTTAAAATAATAATTTTTCCATAATAGTGTTGGGAGCGTTTTAATTATCATTTTAATCATTACGTCCCCACTTACGTTACAAGTAGCGACCCGTTCGCGGTTTCGCGGAATGGACATGGTATTTACTTTAATGTGTATATTTTTTTTCTAAAATAACAGTCTAAGCTACACCTTATTAATCAACTAATTGCCAGTGGAAATCTCGTCAAAATCAATGCAGCAGTTTCAGAGATTATCCGGAACAAACAGACAGACAAAAAAAATAATTATTAGTATAGATTAACTTTTTATTAACTTCATTTATAATAATTGAAGTATTGAAATATTACAACAAAACTTTTTTCTTATTTTACATAGTTACATATATATATATATATATATATATATATATATATATATATATATATATATATATATATATATATATATATATATATATATATATATATATATATATATATAACTCTTTATTGCACACCCAGAAAACATACAAAAAAATAAATATAAAAAATAAAAAAGTATATGTACAAAAGGCGGCCTTATTTCTCAAATAGCAATCTCTGCCAGGCAACCTTAGGGCAAAAGAAATAGCAAATAAGATAGGGTTAGGGTGCAATAACTAATAATTGATAGAATAATTAACATAACAAATAAACAAATAAACATACTTATATACATACATGCATACATACACACATACATAAATAAATATATATAACATAATATATCGATTCGTGCGCTGACACTTGTTACAAGTAGACGCGTAGTTGTCACATATCTAAAACCGGTTTCTGCGAGTCGCTTTGTCGATTAATACATTGTAACGTTGTTTATTATGCTGGCTGCTATAGTAAATAAAAGTAATAATGGATTTAATTGCAAAAGGGACAGAGAAGTAGATTTAGAAGAAGTTTGGACAACCGTGCAAAGAAAAGGTAAACGGTTTGCCTTGGCAGGGAACTCTAGTGCGACTAAGGAATCGACCGAACAAAATTTTGAAGTATGTGTTATAGGTAACGAACAACTACCTAAACAATTTAAATTAGCAAAATTATTAAGAACGGAAAAAATTTTGAATGTCGTACGTGTTAAATACCTTAATTCGTATAAAGTGTTGATTCAATGTGATAAAGATGGAAGTGCAGAAGAATTAGTGAACAGCAAATATTTCAAAGAAATGGGTTTTAATTGTTATAAAACTATGGAAATAAATCACGTATATGGCGTAATTAAACATATTGACTTGGATCGTACTGATGAAGAGATTTTAGAAAGCTTAAACAGCAGTACTAAAATTTTGGGAATCAAAAGACTGAAACGTAAAAACAGCTATGATGGAAGGTAGCAAGCTAGTAAAATAATGAGAGTTTGTTTCCAGGTTCCTCTTTGCCAACTCATATTAAAATATTCGATACTTCAGGATACCATACGTTTTCCCTGTTACTCAGTGCTCGCGCTGTTGGAGGTTTGGTCATATAAATAAATCTTGTCCATCCTATAAAATTATTTATCCAAAATGCGGAGAAAATCATGAAAATTGTGAGCGGACGTCCTTTTATTGTAATAACTGTGAAGGAAATTACATGGTAATGGCCAAAATATGTCCTATTTACATAAAAGAAAAACGAATTCGCGAGCTAATGGCTGAATTTAGCTGTACATATAAAAAAGCACTTTCTATTTATGTTCCACATAGTCCTCCTCCAGTACCTATTAGGACAGAAGAATCTTTTCCGATTCTTATTAATGTGCCTCTTGAAATTCTATCTATTCTCTCCTCAATTGTATCTAATGAAAACAATATTTTGTCAAGGTCTTATGCGGAAGTAAGAACAACAAAAAAGAAGAGTGAAAAGAAGAATTCAGGAAGTAACAAGCATAACTTAACTTAACAATAACACACTTAATCAAAATAAGAAAACATCGAAACGGCGCAATTTTCAAAAAAGAGACAGTGTCGAAATGTTATCAGAACCAGACAATAACGAAGAAGAGATAGAGAATCAATTTGAAGAGAAAGATGAAATTAATGATAGCAAAGAAAATAATAAATTGAAAATTTTATTTCGTAAGTTGAAACATTCAATTTTAGATAGCAGCTTAACATGGGAGGAGAAAATAAGAACTTGTATAAACATATTATACAAATTTGCTACGACATTTATTATGGAATTTATTGTGAACTGGCCATGTTTTAAATTTTATACTCAAAATGGAGCTTGAAAACATTAAACATGAAATAAATATTTTACAATGGAATGCTCAAAGTCTTCGGCCTAAATTACCAGACTTCGAATTGCTATAAATAGGGAAAAAATACACATTGCTATAATAAGTGAAACTTGGCTTGGCCCGAATAGTCACCATCAAATTTTCAGATCGGACCGTAGTGACAAGTATGGAAGAGTGGCGATAATTGTTCACTGGTCTGTAAAAGCTCAACAATTGCTTCGCAATAGAACAAATTCTGGAATAGAATTTTTACAGATCAGAATTCATAATTGCAGTCAAATTGAAAATATTATATGTCTATATTGTCCACCAAATGTTAATACTGTATTTAAAGATTGGCTGACTATATTTTCTGAATTTAAGCAAAAAACTCTTCTAGCAGGAGATTTTAATGGCCATCATTGTACCTGGTCCTCTAAAAATGACACTCGAGGTATACAAATTTTTGAAGCACTTATAGAGTCAAATTATGTATCTTTAAATGATTGTACTAGACTTAAAATAGTAAATAATTTAGTACAAAAATCCTCTCCAGATATTTCTTTAGCAAAAGATGATATTGCAATAAAAATTTGTCGGAAAGTTATAAATAAAAAATTTAGGCAGTGATCATTTGATGATTAAAATGAAAGTGGAATATGATTTAAGACTATGCGCTAATATCAAGAAAAGAAATCTTAGAAAGGCTAATTGGGCTTTATATCAAGCATCTATTGGCCGGCAACTTGAAAATTCTGCAATCGCAACAGACAATCAAGATACATACAATCGTTTCATAGACATTATTAACTCAGCTGCAGATGACGCGACACCTTATATAAATATTTGTATACGTCCAACAAGTACTTCAATTTTTTTGCCTAAGCCTTATTGGTCGCCGTATAAGTAAGTAGTAACTACGAATACCTAAAGAAAACATAAAAATTTGACCGCAGTGGGATTTCAACCCGCACCTCATGCAAACCGTAATGCAATAAATATATAACATTGCACGTGGCGCAGTGAGACAGCATTTGAATGTAACCGCGATTGTAATTCAAAACTTCTATGACTATTTTCATACAATCAATACCGTATACTCAATCTCTCTTTCTCAATTGATCTCTCCCTCTTCTTGAACAAAAGCGTACCACATTTTCATGTCGTGGTTCATCCGTAAAAAATTTACACTTATGCACTTATGCACTTATTACACTTGAGGTGAGCCTCAAAGAAGTACAACTTCAAAAATCATCAAGTATGTAAATATAATATATAGTATGTTCTTACTTCTTTATAAATATATATATATATATATATATATATATATATATATATATATATATATATATATATATATATATATATATATATATATATATATATATATATATATATATATATATATATATATATATACATCGTTCGATGCAAATCGAACCGCCTATTTAGTGCAATAGCAAAACCGGTCAGCTGGGTGCGTACACGCATTGCTCATCTGTACATAGAAGTTACTTTGTCATTTTTTTTCTAAGTAAAATGGATTCTCCTTTTAACAAATCCGTGTTGGAATCAGAGATTACTCGAGTTGATAAAGACACAAATAAAACGCCGCCTAACTACGTATTTCAACGCTCTGAAAGAAGCTGCGAGGAATCTTCGTTAAGTGAACAATTAGACGACTTTAAAAAGGAAATTAAGGAGATGATAGATATTTTCTTAATAAAACAAACTAACAAAATGCAGCATATGGCTTCTACCTTAAAGGAAAATTCAGCAATCAAACCTTAACGTTGAAAGCTCGATAACTTTCCTCACTGCACAAAATGAGGAGCTCAACCGAAAAATTGTACAGCTAGAGAATGAAAATAGGGAGGATAAAAAAATATATCACGATTTTGGAAAATAAATTGGAAGAAATTCAGATCGGAACTCGAAAAACTAACTTTGTAATTAAGAATGTTCCTAAGCGGAATAATGAAAATAAGATGATCTCATAGGAATGATTACTTGATTAACTCATAACTTGGAATGTAATTTTCTAAAATCTGACGTGAGGGATGTATACAGACTGCGAGGGAAGAATAATGAACTCTCTAATCCACCTATTATTGTTGAAACTTGCTCCACTATTTTAAAATCTGAAGTGATCAAGATGAGTAAAGCTTTTAATATAAAACGCAAATGTAAATTAACGAGTAAACACTTGGGACTCACATCACAAGAACACACACCTATTTTCTTATCTGAGCACCTTACCACCAAGGGCTCCCGTCTGCATTTCTTGGCCAGAGACTTGACAAGGTCAGGAGCGTTTAAATACTGCTGGACTGCGTACGGGAAAGTCTACGTCAGAAAGGACGAGCACTCTCCAAGCATCACAATTAGAACTGAGGCGCAAATACATAAACTGATGAACTTCAAATGACTAGTGGTGCACCGTCGTCAAAGTTACTTAAGTTATAAACCTAGTACAGAATTAATATATTATAATATTTTATATTGTTTAAACTGGTTATTGTTAAGCGTACTTATACATTTTGGCAAACTTACTTACTTTATCTCACATATTGTTATTACACACTTTTACTTACATGTTACAACAAAAGCACACCATTATATACTAATCACTAATACACATACAAGCATCCACTTCACATTACATACAATAAACTCTTGCACGTCTTCAATTAAAATATTATTAACTCAGCACGTTAAATCTATTTTACTTGAAATGTTCATCACCCAGTACTTTCCCATAGCGAATAACATTTTAAATGTACGTAGTGCTGTGATAGCTATTCCGCTAATAAATAAAGCAAATGGATAACACCTTACAGACCGTCACAGAGATAGATAATATTGAAATTGCGCGATCTTACCAGTGTAGCAGTACGGAACTTCAAACACATATAAATATAAACAAAAATGATTTGACTATTATCTCTCAAAATATAAGAAGCATTTATTGTAATTTTGATGACTTCAGTCTTCTACTATCTACTTTTACGTTTGACACCGACATTTTAATTTTAACAGAATGTAGGCTCGACGCGAACAAACCCATCCCAGAACTCAATAACTGTTTAAAAAAAATATAAACTAATAAAATACTTAAAGTGCTCATGATAATATATTTAACATATATCTAGATGGGTTCAATCACCACGAGAAGGAGTGAATTATATTTATTTCCCCGTTCTAGCGAGACAATGCGTCGCCACTCAACACGCTAAATCTTGAATTCAGACAGAAGGCGAAGAATGGAATATGTTGACACTAGGCTGTTTCTACTAGCCCCGCCATATGTAGCATAAAGTGTAAAAGTAATAAAAAATATTTATAATATTTTACTTTACAATATACGCCAATATAAAAACATATAGGTATAAGTGTTTATGTGATATGTTATTAAGATCCAATCAGGGCGTTTTGCGTCTTTAGTAAACAAAAGTACAGAAAAAAATTATTTTTTATATTTTAATTATTACCTAGTAGGATTAGAGAGTATTTCTTTAAATATTATAGGTATGTATAGAAGACAAGTCGGTACCTATTGTCGGATTATTCCGATAAGCTAATGGAAGAATGGAAGGCGTGATTCTTCATTTCCTAAGTTTTTATGTCAACTTGTCGTTTTTATAATCTTGGTACAGGTACTATAAAAATATTTGATAAGTCAAGTGAATAAAGTAAACAAATTGTAGTTAAAAAAAATATCAATAAGTTTAATTTTTAGCCAACTTTAAAAGGACGAGGATCGTTATTGTATATTTTTTACATGACTGCTCGTCAAAATTATATATGTATTTTGACTGTTCTTTTTAATACATAATGTTTAAGCCGTCGTACTATATATCAAAATGTTTCGGCAATTAGTTCAGCATTATTAAAAATGTAAGAGAAGAGAAAAAAAATGCATTGATAGTGTTTGTTCAAGTTATATTGAGTATTGACTGTACTTTGATATCTATGAGAAATCTCAAGAATATTGCCTTTGTTACCTACATTCAGCAATGGTTGAGAACAGGTTTATGGTAATAATAACTACTTTTCAAGTAATCAAATAAATACAAATATTATAATTACTTTATAGTAAAGAAAATTAAAACACATTAAACAAAAATTATATTTAAATCTATTAAGTATTTAAATCTATTGTTTTTGGAGTCGGTGTCACACAAAGCACAAATAAACTTAATTGATAAGTCTAACTCCATCGAATACATCGAACAAAAGCTAATAAAATTAATTAAAAAAAATGTGTCGGTTAGTGTGAGCTACTTGCACCGAGCATTTCGTACAATTAATTGACAGACTTAAATGAAACCTATATTTGTATGTGTTTGTTGTGGTTTTTTTTTTGATATACCTATAAACAGGATTAATTTAGAATTTCCACTTTATAAGTACTGCAAGTTCTAACAAGAACTTTATATCAAATATCCGGGCATATGGGGATTCTTTAAAATAGATGATAAATGGCTAACTTATCTGGATTTTTTGTATTTTGATATTTAAATCAAAATGAAAAAGTAATTCCATATTTACTTTATTGTTTCTCAATATTTCTTCCTCTCAAAGAAATGTCTTTGCCAGTTTTACTTTTACTACTTATCATTTCTCTTTGTGTCAATGTATGTCTTTTTGGTGTATTAAGGCAATCGTCTTCGTTAAGAGTCATGTTACCCATTATATATATAGTATGTGTCTTCCATGTTGGTGGTATAACTTAAGTTTTTCGTTTTGTACTTAGTATTAAATCTTCTTCTGTTGATGAACTGCTATCTTTTTAAATGTGACGTCTTATGATTCGGTATATATGTATTTGTATTTGTGACTTGTGACTCATTATTGACATCTTCTCATATCTCATATTGACAAGGTTGCATCAATTTATCTCAGTATTCTTGTTGAATCAACTAGGGGTGTGACGGATAAATTTGTTCTATTTATGTCTTCCAATTGATAAAAACCAGATGTTTTATGTGGTTTCAATAGATAGCTTGGTACAGGCAGGCCCTTTATCCGTCAATCAACAGCCATGACGGACGAACTGTAGTTCCAGACAAGCTGGCGCTTTTTAGTGAAACTTTGTAATTGTGTCCTGAAATAGTCGGCTGGTGTAGGTGACTACGGTTCTCTGCTTTCTGTTGGTGGTACTGGATATTAATGTCTTGTCGCATGTTCAAAATCAATGTCTGACAAGATACTGGTACTCTGTGGGAATTTATCTGATTTATTTTAATTCACCTCGTCAAAATAGAAACACTACTTTCAAGTAAATAAATCTCATAAAAGCCTACTTTTATCTTAAACGCCAGACATATTCAAACTAATGAGAACCAGATAAATGAGAATTTGGAACAAATTAATTCCTATTCATATATAAGTGATTAATTTATTTAACATTAATAAATAAAAATATACAACCTGAAGATAGCAATTTAATTGACTACAGATTAATTAAGCCACTTACCTTACAAACGCGAGATTACTAGTTTACATAGTGATCACTCCGTATGTTGAGTCGACAAAAACTCGCGCCGCCTATCATAAGCTCATATATTTAATAAGAAAAATGAAAGCACGGTGAAGTTGCAAGGTGACGTCTGGGTCCACACGAATGATTATTAACACGATGGACATTTTTTAAATGACTGTAACTCTATAATTATTCTACTTTTTATAATTTAAATTAGTACACATCATTAAGTATACAATGAAATATCAATGTAACTGGTTAATGTTAGTTAATTATGATAATTTCTTATAGAAAAAAACATAAATCCTCACAAAACCGTCGTTTGGACGCGCCAGATTAAATAGGTTTAGGTATTGTCTGCAGACCTAAATAGCTTATTATTAAATAAATTACAAATAAAGATTTCATGTCACGATAGACATTTTTCTTTCACAATCTGCAATTTATATTCAAAACAGGGATATCCTTAATATGTTCTTCGATGTAAATCCTTCCAAAACTCCATTTAGAAGAATCACCCTATAGCCCCTTAGAGCATAGAAAAGTCACATTTCCAAGTGAACGCAATCAAAATATACTAGCGTTTATGCTTCATTTTTGCCATATCTTGTATGGAATTCGCTGCGTAAGAGCTACCTATAGCGAGCGATATCTATCCGTTGACTAAAAATTACGAAATTTGACAAGAAGTGAGAACAAAATAAAGAAAAAATCTGAGGATTGATATTTTTATATGTTAATATTCTCACGCAAAAGTAAGACATTACACCTTTAAATATTTATTTAGTTATCATCGCTATTTTCTTGTAAAAGACTTTAACGCACTACGTAGATATGCCTCCTGCATTGCATATTGTTTAGTTTCATAAGCCTTACATTTATATAAAAAAAGTGTTATGCATTAATATATACTTTTATTGATATTTCAATTAATAGTTATGAACTAAGCATATATCTCATAAATGCTCTTCAATCTTGCTCTTTCATAATAAAATTTGGAAATTGTTATTAGTAATTGCTGATGTAACAAAATTTACGTAGATATTCCAATAAAATTGAAAATTATTTACTTAGTAATCTATTTAATTGAATTTGGTCGATTCGAGATTTTTTCCGCGTTGAGTGTAAAAGCATGTATTGGAGTACAAGCAACTTTTTTTTCAGGAATTCGTGTGCAGTGGATTAATTGTTTTTTAAATTCACGCTGTTATCTATATATAGCAGGGTAGCGAAAATATTGGGCTTAATGTTGTAAAATAAGTCTATTTACAGTTCAAATGGCATACGGCATTAAATAAAATTATAATATGAGTAATAATTATTTTAGTACAGTATATTAAATGATCAACGTTACCTAATACAATTCATAGTTGATATCTACATTATACACACATACATACATATATAACTTCTCCCTTCATCTCTAGCGGGGTAGTCAGAGAGAACGGAGAGCCAAACGCTGCGGTCCCTGCACACTTCTTTCGCCTCGTCCAATGTCATTAACCTCTTCATACATGCTCTCCGGATGCTTTTTACGTGACTTTCGACACTGTATTTTCAAAGGTCAACCAAGGTCTCCCCTTACCTTTCTTACCTTATTCTCTCGGCGTGCCCAACCCACTTGAGCACGCCAGCTACATTAGAATTAATTAAAGGATTTCATTTCACTTTAATATACCAAAATTTCGTTCGTTCCAAAAACAAAACAATCTGGTAAAAAGTTACTTTAGTAGTTTGCCGATGCAGATGGAACCTATATGCTCTCAACATTCAAATATACATATTATTGTCTAAATATAATAAATCTCTAGGATTTTTTATATTAATAAAAAATTAAATAAATTCAGTAAAAAAATCATAAAAATCATCCGATGTGTGACTGTGCAAACTTTAAGAAATTTTATTCTTTTTAGGATATTATTATATCATCACGAAATTTGGTAATTATACGTAGATCAGGTAAAAGTACTATAAGTATATAAATGAGTACATGTATTGCTCAGGCATGTCTTCTGATATAGTAACATGCGGATGGTCTGATGATGGAGCCGACTAACTTTGACGATGCAACAGGTAGCTGATAGAAACTTAAGCGTGTCCTCTCTTCACGCTTATTCCCACAAAGCAGGGTAGGCAGGAAGAACATAGTGTAAAGACACTTCATTCTCGACTCTCCGTACGAATTCAAGACATTGAGTGCTAAGTGGCGAAATTTATCCGCTACGCTTTGTCATGAAAGAGAACCAAACTCACAACCATCGCGGTTACATTCAAATGCCGTCTCACTGCACCACGTGCAATGTTGTATATATATTGGAATACGGTTTGCATGAGGTGCGTGTTTAAATCCCACTGTTGTCAAATTTTTATGTTTTCCTTAGGTATTCGTAGTTACATACATTTGTTGTTCAATAGTGAAATCACTAGGATTAATAAATAGTACTGACATATTTAGGTATTATCGTCACGTCATCATCCAGTCGCTATAATAATTATATATTTGTTCATAAATTATTATTTCTTATTTCATTGTAATTTTTTATATTTTTAAATAAAAATGTCTCATTTTATGTCAAACTAAATATAATCCACATTATTTGTATTAGATACTTAATAGACAGTACAATAAAACTTAATATTTAAGTCTATAAATAAAGAAATGAATAAAAATATTCCTGATTTTGTCTTTAACTTTCAACCGTAATTTGTATTTTTAATCTGCTTTAAACAGTATAGAGAAACAAAAGAGAATCTTACCGAGAAAAGGGAAAGATATAAATGAGCGAGTAATTGTCCGCTGTTTACCTGAGTAAGATACAATGAGAGGGCTACAGCTTGGACAACCCCTTCACCGGTCATATTTATAAATTAACTCAATCATTTTGCTCGAAGCATACAAGTCAGTTTGATTTTAGTGATCACTTTAACATATTGTAACGCCCTTTATTTTATTGTTAAAACTTCATGGCTGATGATATATTTGGAATGAAATGACGGTCTTTATGAACCACGAACAGAGAACTTGGACGTGCGGCCCAAGTTTTTGCTAGAACTTGGAGCTTCTGATATTTAGGAAAAAAACAAACATGTAAGTTAAAGTTTAAGGTACTCAAAAATATATATTTTGTTATAGTTAATTTATTTATAGTTTTACCAGTAGGAACATAAGAAATAGACATTCTATTATTGGCACTATTAAAATGCCAAAATATGCAAAGATATGCACAATCAAAAATATATTTATTATTAGAATAACGTAACGTAACAGAAAAGAATACGCTTAATTTAAGTTTAATAACAACAGGATTAAATGTAAATTTTATTCTTAAAATAAGTACAAAGAAAAATTGATAGACTAATAATCCCATCATTGCTATTCCTATTTTAGCATAAATTAAAAGCGAATATCTAAAAGTTACATTTTTACGGTTTTTTAGAGAAGAAACACCTACTGTAAAATTTAAAAAACTAAAAAGACGTAAAAAAAAACCTTTTTATAGACCAAAAAATTTATTATAATAAAAAAATATAGTCAACCCTCATTATCATGGTTCGGTACATATTAAAAAGCCACCATTATAACGCCAACCACATTATATACGGAAACGCGGATTAATTAAGTAAATATTTGACTTAAAATTAAGAAACCGGAAATTAAGACATGGCTCTTTACCATATAATATTAATGGAATGATTTACATAAAATATGCAAATTCTAAACTAGACATAAATGACGTCGTACGAATAAGCGAGTCGTCACTCGGGTTGGATATATTTGAAAACACCGCCGACCGTTATATCGTGATAAAAATTCCTTGAAATGATAGTACCAATTAACGAGCATTAATAAATCAAATTTAAATGATTAGGCCAAATATCGATAGAATAAAATAATACTACAAATTAAAATTTTTACTGAATTGCTCTATCATTCATGAAATTTCAGCTAATTATAAAAAGAAAATAGCTAAAGTTCTTAATTATTGAATAAAAGAATAAAATAATAAAGTAGGGCAAAGTTTATCTTCTCTTTATTTCCTGTTCCGTTTTCCATAATCTTTTTAGAGAGAAAGTAGTTGAGATGTTTTATTATTTATAAAAGTGATATAACAAGTATTAATATCTTTTTTTTAAATATCACCAAGTATTGATTTAAATATATATAATAATTAATAAAATTAAATATAATTGAATTAAATATAATATTTATCTTTCTTATATATACATTTTATCATGTAAAAGACGTTTGCTTAATGGCATATTTAATATATCTTTTAATGATGTTGGTATATATATATATATATATATATATATATATATATATATATATATATATATATATATATATATATATATATATATATATATATATATATATATATATATATATATATATATATATATATATATATATATATATATATATATATATATATATATATATATATATCCGAAAAAGACGTTAGTAATAATTAACTTCGTTCTCCAAAATACCTATATAACCAATTCATTAAAGCTATATGGCAGCTTATTAGATGAATTCTAAATATCAATCTTAACACAGCCAAATCTCTTATCTTACAGTATCCTGAACAAATTTCAAATGTTAGTTTTGTTGTAGTTATATTAAATGTAATAAATAAACGTAGTAATATGATTTCAAACTAGATGATCATTATTATTCCTGACAATTTTACTAAAACTTGCTTAAGGACTGAATTTTAATAATATAATACTTTCTATTGTTTGTTTGTAAAAAAAATATTTGTAAAAAACACTTAGTAATTCTAGTAGTAGTTCGGCTTGTTTAATACATCTTTGGTGAATAAAAGTAGTTAAAAGATTAGGAATACCAGGAACAGTAAAATATAAAAACAATAGCTTTGTACTTTTCTAAGCTTTTCTTTATTCTTGTTCTATTCTTATAGGTATAATAAAAGTAAAATTGTTTAAGTATCTTAAATGTATTTAAAGTACCTTAGAGAAATGCCACACATGTGGGTATTATTAACAATATTGTTATTAATAGTCTAATACAAATATCTATAAACTGCAATTTTAACCTACATTTATAATAGAATTCAAATATACTTTCTAGAGATTTATAATATTTCGTTATTTTTAAAATAACTACAAAGTATGTATTCTATACATAATTTTGATAATTTTTTTTTTCTAATTACGCTATAGTGAATTCTGATTGTTTAATTCGACACGATGGCGATTTGCACACGGGAAAAGTGATTTTGCTTCGTGACAGACATAATAATTCACGTAAAGCACAAGTTCTCCGTTTATCTGGTAACATTTTCTGATTATGAATTATAAACAAATAAAATAAATAGGCCATAGTTACAATATATAAAATTGTATTATTTTTTAATACATGTGCAAAATTGTAGTGAATTAAATACATGTGCATCATCTTGGCACAATAAATTACATTCCAACGTCCGTAAAAAAATTGAGGGGTGTTTATTATTTAAGTAAATATAAAGTATGGGAAGATGTTCAATAGCACCTTATTACCGTTGTATATATTTTTACATATTGTAAGACAAATTTTATATATGTATGAGTGAATACTGACATTACTACTTATTACTACTGTATGTGGATAATTAAACTACCTACATAATATATATCTATTATTTTTCGGTAACCGAAATATATACGAAAAGCGAATCATTTAAACGATCTACACAAATAAAATCTAAAAGTAATAGGTATTATAATTACGCAAAGCGGCTTTAAGAGTCCACTCTAAGTTTATAAACTTTCTACAAATACCTCCTTCTAAATAAATAACTATTTTCGTTACAGATAACAAGCGTTATGTGAAAGAATTAAAAGGAATGCTTGAGAGACAAGACAATCAAGTAAAGAATGTGTTGTCTTTATGTATGAACACAATAAAGGAGATGAAGACAGGACCGATGGCAAGTTTTTTTTTTATGTCTGTATTTGACCAAAACAAAAACGCACACAAATCATATCTCGTAACGCAAATTAATAAACACATATATAAATTAGATTGCATATTGTAGTCATTGCAATATACGTTTTTATATTCTACCCGCTGCTTATTCATTTAAATTCTGCTACAACTAGGAACTTACTTTTAATAATTATTATATAATCATATTATGGATACATGCCCACATGTTTTACATTCGTTACATACAACTTAAGCAAGTTATAGCCCCAGACTTCATTTACGTGATCATATAGCGAGTTTCAGCCTTCGACGCTGAGTAGCTTCAGCCATTTGTTGTGTGCAAATCATTCATTTATCATTTACAGAAAGCTTAATGTACTCAATTATATATAATATTTATCTATATTTTTATTTTAAAACAATAATTTTTCAGTAATAGTGTTAGGAGCGTTTTAATTATCACTTTAATTATTACGTCCCCACTTACGTTACAAGTAGCGACCCGTTCGCGGCTGTTTGGACTTGTTGAATTGGACATGTTATTAACTTTAATGTATATATTTTTTTTCTAAAATAACAGTCTAAGCTACACCTTATTATATCAATTAACTATAATTAACTTTTTATTAACTTCATTTATAATAATTAAAGTATTTTCGTGATAGTATATTTTTCTTATTATACATACGTTTTAGTTATGTGTTTTATAAATTCTTGTTTCTTACACCATAACCCTATCTCAATTTGCTACTCCATTTGCCCTAACGTTGCCTGACAGAGATTCCTATTTGAGCAATCAGGCCTTTTGTACATATATTTGGTTTTTAAAGAAAAGTCTCTATTATTAATTTATTGTTTCAGGTCTATGGTACCAATCAACATACGTCCTTCCCCAGTGCTCCGAAGATGCTGCACGCCCGAGATGAATCTGACTCTAGTGACAGTAATATTGAACCTGAAGTAAGAACATACTATATATTTTTTTATATAAAATGATAATACTGGAATACTCATTGTTGACATACTTAATGATTTTTGAAGTTGTACTTCTTTGAGGTGAGGTGAATAAGGGTCATTTTATTATATTACGGATGAACGACGACATGAAAATGTGGTACGTTTTTGTTCAAGAAAGGGAGAAATCGATTGAGAAAGAGAAAGAAAAAATATACGGTATTGATTGGTGAATTCGTTTAGTAGTTAAATATTAGAACTTGTACTACGATCTTGTCTTACTTACTGTAAGCGCAGAACTTTTTTTATATATTACATTGGCATTATGTTTTTCGAATTTTCTTTTCCCTTCTATGTCTCTTTTTACTTGAAATTAGTAATTATAAAGATATTATTAGTAATACGAGATATGAGCAGTTTTAGTTCGACAAAGAAGTTTCGTTTCGGAAAATCGGATTTTTTTAATTTTGTTTGTGTCTTCACAGATTAGCCATGACCCTCATCTAACGAGATCTACTATCAGACACGATAATCTGCTGCGATGCAACGAGCTAAAGCTCGATGAGCGAATGAGTAAAATACTGAGAGAAAAATCATTTTTTCCTCAGGGTAGACCATTCAGTAGCACACCATTACCGGATAGATTGCTTGGAAGAGCCAAAACAATGTGTGATAAAGCCACTCAAACTGATGCACCTCCGCCAACTCAGCTGGACTACAACAAACTACAACAAGTAAATTTTTTGCTAAGAAAGTTACACAGTCAATTTGTAGCTTTTGTTTCTGAAAAAGAGGAAACACAGGAAACAGAGGATTCGAGCTCGTATAGACATGAAATATCCGATTATGTTGGACCTCAAGTTCAAGATATTGACGATGATGGAAGACCAAATGGGATAAAAATAAGAAGAGTATCAGCACAGACTACTAACAACGTAATGCCGGCGGATAATAGTGATCTGGTTTGTATTTTTACAAATTCAAATTATATTTTAGCTCTTTCACTTTTATAGCAAGTTTAAAAATAGAACTTTTAGAAAAGTTTAAAACTAAATTTGAAATTAATATTAAAGGTATCGATTGGAAATGGCAACGCTACTATTCCAGCGAGGATCTTAGAAGACTTCGACTGGTCTTCTCATACCACAGCAACACGGCGTTTATTACGAGCTGTTTTTCCAAGACGGTATGTATAAAAAATATTATTTAAATATAAATATTCATTGATAATTTTAGATTACAAAGAAAATATTTTTATTCATATTTCTTTTATAGATATGCTTGATTATTGTGTTGAATACTAAAGTAACTTTTCGTTATATAGGAACTATTAATAAATTTCAATTTGAATTATAGGGTCTTAGCCACTCATTCGCTAACTGGAAAACAATCACCAGCTTTTGTGAACAAACCGCCAAAGAAACAGTTGGACCCGAAGCTGGTTCAAGACATCATTGACACTGTTTCCGAGAGATGTGGTGTCCCTCAACGAATTGTAAGGTATGTAATTGTATTTTAAATTCATATTATTAACACTAAATTTAACAAATATCTTATTAAATTAATTTATAAAAAAAATTGTTTTAGTTTTTTTTTTTGTTTTTGACACGTATTGGACTTGTTTGTTTTTTAATAAAAAAACATTTACAGAGCTTCAATAACAACAAAATGTAATGATGAGGCCAAATTATATCGTAATCGTCAGCGTTTCAAGAAAATGCGTGAAGAACAAAATCAAGAAAACTGGCCTCCTTCGTCAGGATCATCAGCTTCAGGATCTACCAATCTTGAGGATGAAAATTAAACATAACGAATATTTAAGATATTCAGTTTAATACATACTTTGTATTTTTTAGTATGGTGCTTCAGTAGTCAATAGGAAATATACTTAACTAGTAATTATTATAATAATGGCTAATATCAACTAATAAAATCAGTACTCAGTTACGTTATTTTTATATTGATTATTGACTTTTTAACAATTTTATATTAATAAATGTGATAAATACTTGTATGCATAACGAATGCCTTACCTATTTGACATACCAATATTCTTAATAAATTCCTGATGATGAAGATTAAATAATTTTTATTTTAAATCACTTTCTTATGTTTCAACTACATTTTATTTTTCATTTTGTGTTACATTCAAAAGAAAGCTTAAAATAATAAAAATACTTATCCGGTACCTAGTTAATTTTTATAAAATTTAAATTATCATTTATATTTTGATATATTTGATATTAATGATATTATTACATATTCGGTATATCTTTGCAGTAACTACTACTGCAATAGAATATATACTATAATGTTATAATATAATAAACAACAAATCATTTGATTAATCATTATTATAGAGACATCCATAAGTAAATAATTTTGTCGTTATTGATTGAATACCATCTAATATCCAGCTTGAAATCATGTTTGAAACCTATATCAAGTGTTACAACACAAAATGATTAATAATTAATAAAATGCATTAAATGGGAAAGACAAGGCAAACGAGCGTTCGGGTCACCTGTTGGCAAGTGATCACCGACGCCCACGACCCCGTGTAACATCTAGGTGTTACAGGTGCGTTGCCAGCCTTTAAGGTTGAGGTAGACGCGCTTTTTGAAGGTTTATTAAAATTACGTCGATTACTCGCAAGCTTAATTGTATAATATATTTTGTCTAATGAATTAATTTATCTTTCTATTTAATAAGATCATTATTTAAATGAAAATTCAAACTTTTTTGTGCAATATAAATAATATTTAACTACTAACCAGAGCAACATAGTCACCCAGTGACTCAGCTCTTAAAATGAGAATAAAAAAAAAATAATAATAATATTTTAAACATTGGCGATGTTTTATTTTTTTATTTATTAATTATGATCCACAAGTGATGAGAATGGCCGGTGTATATATAAAAATTAAATGTGTAGTGTTTTTTTAGTTTTTTAGTGTAGAGTTTACGCTGTAATGTAATAAAGTAGAAAAGATTCTGCTTACAGATGGAATGTTCAAAACGATATTTATATTTATTTATATATTTTATATTTACTTACACTTATTATATATATATATATATATATATATATATATATATATATATATATATATATATATATATATATATATATATATATATATATATATATATATATATATATATATATATATATATATATATATAAGTGAGTAGTAAGTCTAGTAGTAGTTCGGCTTGTTTAATACATCTTTGGTGAATAAAAGTAGTTAAAAGATTAGGAATACCAGGAACAGTAAAATATAAAAACAATAGCTTTGTACTTTTCTAAGCTTTTCTTTATTCTTGTTCTATTCTTATAGGTATAATAAAAGTAAAATTGTTTAAGTATCTTAAATGTATTTAAAGTACCTAAGAGAAGTGTCGCACATGTGGGTATTATGTTTAATAATATTGTTATTAATAGTTTTATATAAATATCTATAAACTGTAATTTTAACCTACATTTATAATAGAATTCAAATTGAGTTTCTAGATAGTAATAATATTTCGTTATTTTTATTATATCTACCAATGTATGATTTTTATTTTAAGAATGTAATGAACTTTTTTGGGTTGGTGAGAGAATTTTTTTAATAGTATCTTATAATATCATCTACATTTTAGCTCTACAAATGCCCCTCGCTGGTCTGGTCGTGGGTCCCTTTCAAGGATTTCAATAATGGACCTTGCGCATCATGGACCTCTGATGATCCGGGCGAGATCATTCCATGTGACGGCCTTGGAGTGTTAAGAAACAAACAAACAGCTTTATTTTACAATTTCTATAGGAAATTACAAATGTTGCAAATAAAAATATAGTCGATTTAGATCATAGGTGATATTAAATCAAGTCTCAGGTGATATTAAATCTTAAATAGTATTTTAAACATCACACCATAGTTTTCCAATTTCCAATTAAAATACTATTTAAACGAATAATTACGACGCGTAAAGGACATAGAAATAAAGTAAATTATTTCTTTATCATTTGTTATTTATTAAAATATATAAATGGTTTCAACTACTTAAAATTTTCATATCAGATACAAATTTGATTGTAAGAATTGATAAGGAAAAATTGATTCGTTAAATGTGTATGTTTAAAAAAAATATAAACTAATAAAATACTTAAAGTGTTACTTAAATAATATAATTAACATATATCTAGATGGGTTCAATCACCACGAGAAGGAATGAATTATATTTATTTCCCCGTTCTAGCGAGACAATGCGTCGCCACTCAACACGCAAAATCTCGAATTCAGACAGAAGGCGAAGTATGGAATATGTTGACACTAGGCCATTTCTACTAGCCCCGCCATATGTAGCATAAAGTGTTAAAAAAAATATTTATAATATTTCATTTACAATATACGCCAATATAAAAACATATAGGTATAAGTGTTTATGTGATAAGTTATTAAGATAATTAAGTACGGTGGCAGCGTAGGATCCAAAAAAACCAAATCGTTAAAATATTTTATTAAAAAATACAGTTTAAATTATTAACTAAAATGGTGACTACTTGCTCGATGTGAAAAAACAAGAGTGAATAATTATTTTAATATTAAAACTAACATGAATTAAAACAATGGATGAAAAATGACACTACGTTTTACATTTCTTGCTGTTACAATTCTTAGATTTGATGGAATGCGGTAAACAAGTTACGCGAAATCTGGCTAAGCGATCCCCGGGTAGTGTGGGAACGTAACACCTCCCTCCTGAAGAACAGCACCTATTCAGTGTCCTTGGATCTCGAATAGTGCTGGAGTATATGTTCCACTGGATCTGGGGTTCCAGCTTCTTTCTTCGATATTTCCCTTGCGATTGATGCTTTTCGTTTAAGAATTTTCTTATGAAGTATAGCAATTATAATGAAGAAAGTTATTATAGTTGAAGAAAATTAGAGAAAGAAATAGAATAAAATTTACTTGTTGTAGTTTGTTGTAGTCCAGCTGAGTTGGCGGAGGTGCATCAGTTTGAGTGGCTTTATCAGACATTGTTTTGGTTCTTCCAAGCAATCTACCCGGTAATGGTGTGCTACTGAATGGTCTACCCTGAGGAAAAAATGATTTTTCTCTCAGTATTTTACTCATTCGCTCATCGAGCTTTAGCTCGTTGCATCGCAGCAGATTATCGTGTCTGATAGTAGATCTCGTTAGATGAGGGTCATGGCTAATCTGTGAAGACACAAACAAAATTAAAATAATCCGATTTTCCGAAACGAAACTTCTTTGGCGAACTAAAACTGCTCATATCTCGTATTACTAATAATATCTTTATAATTACTAATTTCAAGTAAAAAGAGACATAGAAGGGAAAAGAAAATTCGAAAAACATAATGCCAATGTAATATATAAAAAAGTTCTGCGCTTACAGTAAGTAAGACAAGATCGTAGTACAAGTTCTAATATTTAACTACTAAACGAATTCACCAATCAATACCGTATATTTTTTCTTTCTCTTTCTCAATCGATTTCTCCCTTTCTTGAACAAAAACGTACCACATTTTCATGTCGTCGTTCATCCGTAATATAATAAAATGACCCTTATTCACCTCACCTCAAAGAAGTACAACTTCAAAAATCATTAAGTATGTCAACAATGAGTATTCCAGTATTATCATTTTATATAAAAAAATATATAGTATGTTCTTACTTCAGGTTCAATATTACTGTCACTAGAGTCAGATTCATCTCGGGCGTGCAGCATCTTCGGAGCACTGGGGAAGGACGTATGTTGATTGGTACCATAGACCTGAAACAATAAATTAATAATAGAGACTTTTCTTTAAAAACCAAATATATGTACAAAAGGCCTGATTGCTCAAATAGGAATCTCTGTCAGGCAACGTTAGGGCAAATGGAGTAGCAAATTGAGATAGGGTTATGGTGTAAGAAACAAGAATTTATAAAACACATAACTAAAACGTATGTATAATAAGAAAAATATACTATCACGAAAATACTTTAATTATTATAAATGAAGTTAATAAAAAGTTAATTATAGTTAATTGATATAATAAGGTGTAGCTTAGACTGTTATTTTAGAAAAAAAATATATACATTAAAGTTAATAACATGTCCAATTCAACAAGTCCAAACAGCCGCGAACGGGTCGCTACTTGTAACGTAAGTGGGGACGTAATAATTAAAGTGATAATTAAAACGCTCCTAACACTATTACTGAAAAATTATTGTTTTAAAATAAAAATATAGTTAAATATTATATATAATTGAGTACATTAAGCTTTCTGTAAATGATAAATGAATGATTTGCACACAACAAATGGCTGAAGCTACTCAGCGTCGAAGGCTGAAACTCGCTATATGATCACGTAAATGAAGTCTGGGGCTATAACTTGCTTAAGTTGTATGTAATTTTAACCGCTTCTCGTGTTAAGGGGACTCATTGACGGATTAGTTTCAGTAAGTAAGAAGTATTTCTGGTAATCTCGACTATACGGACGCCATAAAGTATAACAAAGCCATTAATTTTTAGAGCAAAATAATAATTTGCTGATTAATAAAATTAATAATTATATTAACTTCAATAAAAACTGGATGTCTTAGTTAAAAATTTAACGGATATTAATAATGAATTTGTAACTTTTATGGAATTAACTCAAATTTTCTTAATTTTGAGATGAGATAGCATAGAAAATATTTCTAACGAATTATTTCAATTGGAAAATTTACTCGCATTTATTCGTGCCAAAAGTAATCATTACTCTATGTTTAATTTTTGTATGTACCAGGATATTATAAGTAAATTAAATACACTTTATAAGAAAAGTTAACTTTTAAATATTAGTTTCAAAGATTATTTCGATGTAGTACATCGAAATCGAATAGTAGTAGGATATTATTATAGTGCTAGAGATATTATTTTAGTTTACAAATTTCCGATTGTCTATCCTAAAAATTATTTTTTATATCACTTGTCCCCTGTATAAAACGTGAATTATCAAATCCTTATCCCTCCTCAACCTCATATAGCAATTCACGAAAAAGATTTTATGTACATAGAGGCTGAATGCCCGAAGATCGGTGAATCATACTTATGTGATCATAAACTACAAACAAGAAAAACAGCTAGATTGTATCGAGCGCCTCATAACGACACAGCAGCTGCAAAGTTCCTGTCAGTACACATCGATTATCCTTACTACAGAAGCAATCGATCAGTTCGACGACAGACATTATATCATCACCATTCCAGAACCAACTAAATTGAAACTATCGTGCAACCAGCAGAAATACATAAAAATACAGGAAAGCTATCTCGTAATGTTACCAGCAGGATGTTCTATACAAAGTACGCTATTTACTTTAATTAATAGCAATAATAATATAAAAGGACAAGCATTGGAAATTATTGATTTAACAAGTATTAATATAACAAAAAAGGAAAATTCTGAAATAACACTGAAACTTAACTCAATAAATTTGACCGACATCCTTGAAGCAAATAGAAAAATATCCGCATAATCATTTAGTTCAAAAATATCTACAACATCTAATAGCCTTTATCATATAACAATTCCGCTATATGGAATAATTCTAACGGTCCACACGAATGATTATTAACACGATGGACATTTTTTAAATGACTGTAACTCTATAATTATTCTACTTTTTATGATTTAAATCAGTACAAATCATTAAGCATACAATGGAATATCAATGTAACTGGTTAATGTTAGTTAATTATGATAATTTCTTATAGAAAAAAATATAAATCCTCTCAAAACCGTCGTTTGGACGCGCCAGATTAATTAGGTTTAGGTATTGTCTGCACACCTAAATAGCTTATTATTAAATAAATTACAAATAAAGATTTCATGTCACGATAGACATTTTTCTTTCACAATCTGCAATTTATATTCAAAACAGGGATATCCTTAATATGTTCTTCGATGAAAATCCTTCCAAAACTCCATTTAGAAGAATCACCCTATAGCCCCTTAGAGCAAAGAAAAGCCACATTTCCAAGTGAACGCAATCAAAATATACTAGCGTTTATGCTTCATTTTTGCCATATCTTGTATGGAATTCGCTGCGTAAGAGCTACCTATAGCGAGCGCTATCTATCCGTTGACTAAAAATTACGAAATTTGACAAGAAGTGAAAACAACATAAAGAAAAAATCTGAGAATTGATTGATATTTTTATATGTTAATATTCTCACGCAAAAGGAAGACATTACACCTTTAAATATTTATTTAGTTATCATCGCTATTTTCTTGTAAAAGACTTTAACGCACTACGTAGATATGCCTCCTGCATTGCATATTGTTTAGTTTCATAAGCCTTACATTTATATAAAAAAAGTGTTATGCATTAATATATACTTTTATTGATATTTCAATTAATAGTTATGAACTAAGCATATATCTCATAAATGCTCTTCAATCTTGCTCTTTCATAATAAAATTTGGAAATTGTTATTAGTAATTGCTGATGTAACAAACTTTACGTAGATATTCCAATAAAATTGAAAATTATTTACTTAGTAATCTATTTAATTGAATTTGGTCGATTCGAGATTTTTCCCGCGTTGAGTGTAAAAGCATGTATTGGAGTACAAGCAATTTTTTTTTCATGAATTCGTGTGTAGTGGATTAATTTTTTTTTAAATTCACGCTGTTATCCATATATAGCGGGGTAGCGAAAATATTGGGCTTAATGTTGTAAAATAAGTCTATTTACAATTCAAAGGGCATACGGTATTAAATAAAATAATAATATGCGTAAATAATTATTTTAGTACAGTATATTAAATGATAAACGTTACCTAATACAATTCATAGTTGATATCTACATTATACATACATACATAACTTCTCCCTTCATCTCTAGCGGGGTAGTCAGAGAGAACGGAGAGCCAAACGCTGCGGTCCCTGCATACTTCTTTCGCCTCGTCCAATGTCATTAACCTCTTCATACATGCTCTCCGGATGCTTTTTACGTGACTTTCGACACTGTATTTTCAAAGGTCAACCAAGGTCTCCCCTTACCTTTCTTACCTCATTCTCTCGACGTGCCCAACCCACTTGAGCACGCCAGCTACATTAGAATTAATTAACGGATTTCATTTCACTTTAATATACCAAAATTTCGTTCGTTCCAAAAACAAAACAATCTGGTAAAAAGTTTAAAGTAAATCTAGATTGTTTCTTATTCTCAAGTTAGTGACATTTTTTTTATTTAATCATGAAAAGATCGAGATATTTACAAGAATGAAGAATTAGGTACTATTTTATTTAACTTAGTTTAATAATAGGGCCGCACAAATCTGCGTTTAAAATGACTATATGTAGAGCTTATTAAATATATGTAAACAAATAGCATATACAAAATAAATTAAAAGTTGAAAATTAAATAAATTCTTTTTGAAATCTATATGAATGGCAACAGGCACAACTGACTGACTGACTGACTGACTTATATATATCAACGCAATTCCGAAACTACTATACCTAGAAACTTGAAATTTGGTACCCTTGGACCTTCCTTTCATGATGTAAGTGAGCACTAAGGATTTTTAGAAAATCATCCACGAAGGGGGTGAAAATATATATGGAACTTTCTCATCTTTAGAGTTAGAAGTATGAAAATAGTTATAGTAGTTTTGAATTACAATTAAAAGCGATCTATGTAAATGAAATAGACAAATTCTCCCCTAAAGGCGAAATAAATGGAGGGATAATAAATGGTAAGTACACGTGGACGAAGTCGCGGGCAAAAGCTAATGTTTATATAAAAATAGACAACACCTGTCGTTGAGGTTTTTATTGAGCTTCAATACTAATATAATATAATGTAAATGCTTTTGTAAATATGTATATATAATGTTTAAAAAATCGTACTCGCATCAACCATGAAATCTTAAAAATTTTACCTATGAAATAAAAATTTGGTACAAATAGACTTTTGATTTTTGAAGCTTACGCTAATGCTTTAGGGTTTAAAGATATTTTTCTGAAACGTGGGATCATAATAAGATATTGTAATTCAAATTACTTTTCTTTTTTTGTTATAAATATAGGATATTTATACTATGAATCTATAGCTATAATATTAATTTTAAGCGTGGTGCCTAAAAGGTAAATACAGACATGTCTTAACAACATATAAACTTGTTTCAAAATTTCGGTTCAATGGATATACATAGTTTGCCGATGCAGATGGAACCTATATGCTCTCAACATTCAAATATACATCTTATTGTCTAAATTTAATAAATCTCTAGGATTTTTTATATTATTAAAAAAAAATAAGTTCAGTAAAAAAATAATAAAAATCTAACGTCTAAGGTATCTAAAAGAAAAAAAATGTAGAGTAAAAGTATAGGAGATAATAAAATGAAGTGACTAGTTGCTACGGACTCGTGCAGCTAAACAATTTCGTTATGTTCTCATAACAGATGCATGTAACTAGTTTATAACTATATAATTAATTACCTTAATTTAATTTATAACTATTTAATGAATTAATAACTGTTTATGGTTTTCAAAGGTATGCACGTAATGAGATGGGTACGCGGTAGCGGTATCACGGTGCAGTAGCGTAAGTGTAATAAGCATCACACGGACGAAATTGCGGGCATCGATTAATTAATTAAATTCTATTTTTATTCCCTTTTGTGGTTTCATTTAGCCATAATAGCCTTGACGGCAACACCAGGTGGGGAGGGGTACTCTGTCTCTAAGAAGTAGCAAGCACTAACGTGACAACTTGAGAGAAGTCGTCGGCGGCAAGGACGTCCCTTGTGGGACTCGGACATCGGCTCGAAGACTCCGAGCGGGCTGTATTGTCTATATTATGGATAAATATATTTGTATTGGTCATTGTTTGAAAAATATAATAAGATAAAGGGCATATTTATTCAGAAAAATTATATCTATTTTATTTACATATTCCAACCGTAATATGGGGTAGCCAGAAAGAAGGGAGCGCCAAACGCTACTGTACCTACATACCACTTTCTTCATGCTAATTCTCTCACCTTTCTCCAGTATCTTTGACACTGTGTTCTCGAAAGTCATCCGATGTGAGACTATGCAATAAACTTTAAGAAATTTTATTCTTTTTAGAATATTATTTTATCATCATGAAATTTGGTAATTATACGTAGATCAGGTAAAAAATTATAAATGAGTACATGAATTGCTCAGGCATGTCTTCTGATATGGTAACATGGGGATGGTCTGAGTGTATTGTTATATACTTATTGGATTACGGTTTCCACGAGGTGCGGGTTTAAATCCCACTGTGGTCAAATTTTTATGTTTTCTTTAGGTATTCGTAATTACATAAGTTTGTTCAATAGTGAAATCCCTAGGTTTAATAAGTAGTACTGACGTATTTAAGCATTATCGTCACGTCGTCATCTAGTCGACATAATAACATAATAATTATATATATGTTCATAAACTATTATTTCTTATTTCATTGTAATTTTTTATATTTTAAAATAAAAATGTCCCATATTATGTCAAACTAAATATAATCCACATTATTTGTATTAGATAGACAGTACAATAAAACTAAAAATTTAAGTCTATCAATAATGAATAAAAATATTTCTGATTTTGTCTTTAACTTTTAACCGTAATTTGGGGTAGCCAGATAGAACGGAGCGCCAAACGCTACTGTACCTACATACCACTTTCTTCATGCTAATTCTGTCACCTTTCTCCAGTATCTTCGACACTGTGTTCTCGAAAGTCATCCGATGTGAGACTATGCAATAAACTTTAAGAAATTTTATTCTTTTTAGGATATTATTTTATCATCATAAAATCTCACCATGCTTACGGTTCAGCCACGGTTCGATCTTCGATATAAGACGATGGATCCATCTTCCCTTGGTTGATATATCCCACCTCGACTGCCACTTTGCTATGCTTTTTCGCCTTACATTATGTTTTGCCTCCGTAAAAGTTAGATCAGAGTTAACCTTTTTGCTCTGGTACAGATTCATTCGTTCTTCAGTCAATATTTCTATAGGAATCATCCCGGAAATCACGCTTATTGCTTCCATAGATACCGTGCGAAATGCGCTAGCTACTCGGAGTGCACCTATCCTATACACTGACGCCATCTTTTGTCTTGCTGCTTTATTTTTAAGCGCATCAGACCAGATTGGAGCACCATATAGGAGTACTGATGTGACAACTGTTGACAATAGTCTCCTTCTATTTTGTTTAGGTCCTCCGATGTTGGGCATGAGTCGGGCCAATGTTTTTACGACTACCGTTCCTTTCGCTGCAGCGTATTCTACTTGTTTTTTAAGATTAATACGCGAATCATTTCATTATACCCAGGTAGCGAATATACGGCTGCGTCGTAAGCTCGTGATTGCCGACCCTGCATGAGGTTGTCTCCATTTGTTTTCTGCTGGTGATCAGTACGGTTTCGGTTTTATGCTCTGCCAGCTCTAGTCCAGCCAGGTTCATCCACTGTCGAATTATTTCGAAGGTCTTATCAAAAGTCCAGTGAATCTCTTCCAAGTGTTTGGCGACTACTACCACTGCCAAGTCATCGGCAAACGCAACTAACCTTGCTTCCCGAGGCACTTCACGCTTCAGTAACCCGTCATACATTATATTCCACAATAGGGGACCCAATACAGACCCTGGTGTATGTAATACAGACCCAATACAGACCCTGTGGTATTCCCCCTGAGATTTTGTATTCTTTTGGTCCATCGTCTGTATTATATACGAGTACCCTATCCGCGAAATAGCTAGCTATTATGTTGCATAAGTAAGCTGGTACCTTCATGTTTAAGAGAGCATTCATAATAGTATCCCATTTTGCTGCATTGAACGCATTCTTAACGTCAAGGCTTGCGACGAGGCAGTATTTTTTAGAGCCTCTCTTCCACCTAGCCCCCGATATCGCTTTCCTAGCAGTGTTTAGGACAAGGTTGACCGCGTCAAGGGTCGATTTTCCTTTTCTAAATCCGTATTGGTGTTCCGAAAGTTGTGGCTCAACTACTTTCTCTATTCTACCATGAATTATTCTTTCCAATATCTTTCCCGTTGTATCTAGCATACACAAGGGGCGATATGATGATGGTTCGCTTAGGGGTCTGTTCCCTTTCGGGAGAAGCACCAGTCTTTGTCGTTTCCATGTAGTTGGAAAGGTTCCTTCTTGGAGGCAGGTATTGTAGGTGTCTATGAAGATTTTAGGTATAGTTTTGATTGCAAGTTTCAACGCTACGTTGGGGATGCCATCCAATCCAGGTGCTTTGGTATTTCCTATCCTTTACAGGTTCTTTTTCCAGCACCGGTGCTATGACCTCACGAGGATGCTTATCTTGTCATATTTAAACTTTGCTTGCTGTGGAAAAAGTAAAGTGACAATTTTTTCCATCATAACGGGATCAGTCGGCGCTATGGTACAATGGTTGTTGAGCTTTTTCATGACGACTTTATAAGGCTTACCCCAGGGATCGGCTTCTATATCTTCAAGCATTTTTGTCCACAAGCTTCTTTTACTTTCTTTTATTGCTTTGTTTAGGATTGACCGTGTCTCCTTGTATTTTTTGTAAGATTGCTCAAAGTGTGGTGTCTTCCTACATCTTTGAGAAAGTCTTCGAGCACGGATGCACTTTTGCCGTAGTTGAGCAATGTTATCATTCCACCAGTAGACCGCTGGTAGTCGGCTAGCACTTCGTTTCCGCGGCATAGTTGCATCACAGGCTGCTGTTATTCTCCTCTCCTTAATGTTCGACGCATTGTTGGATGCACCCTTTGATTTAATAGGTTGATCGTCTAATGCCATCTGAAATAACTCAGGTTCGAATATGCTGGCTCTCCATCCTATCGTAGCAGGTTCTTTTTGTACTTTGTATGGGTTCGTTACTTTATTGGACACATTCCAACAAAGTGCCCTATGATCACTTGCCGTATAAATTTCAGCAACATTTCACGATGTGTTTCCCTTTGCAAGAATGCTACTTACAAATGTGACATCGATGATTGAGCTTGCTTCACCTCTATTGAATGTAGGTTCGTCACCGGTATTCAGCAAGACTACGTCAATAGTGCACATTGCCTCTATCAGTGCGCATCCTTTGGCATTCGTGGTTTTGCTACCCCAGTCAGTCGCCCATGCGTTAAAATCCCCTGCTATTGCAACCGGGAAGTTAGTTCGTACGTCTTCCACTAGGACGTCAAGAAAGTCGCTGAATTCGTCAATAGTTTGGCTTGGTGGGGCATAGCAGCTGTAGAAGTATATTCCATCTACCTTAGCTTTTACAAATCCGCTGTTAGTTTGGTTACTTATTCTTTGAAAGGAGTTTTTACCGCATATCCATATAGCAACACTTCTATCTTCATTAGAGATCCAAGATTCACTGTGCAGGTGTTTGTAAGGCTCTGAGATCATAACCATGTCCAGTTGTTTCTCTCGTGTCGTCTGCATTAGCAAGTCATGTGCAGCTTCAGAATGGTTAAGATTTATTTGCATAACTTGAGGCATTTTTTCGATATTTCACCTCTTGGAGAGCTTTCCTGAAGACGAGACATTTCCTAGAGCCTGCAAAATGCGTGTGTGCATTTTTTACATCTCCCGTCTCCAAACAAAGGGCGCATTTGGCTTCGTTTGCACACTCGGCAATTTTATGGCCACTTTCCCCACATTTAATGCAGCATGTAGTTTTATCCTGCTTGCTGGTACATTTATTAGCGATGTGGCCATAATGCCAGCAACGGAAGCATTTAGTAGGTAGTTAGGTCCTTTGCTTACCACTACTGCGTCCTGGCCGAGGAGGTCAGTTTAAGTTTTTTTCAGTTCCGGGGCTTTATCTGTGTCCTTTCTTGTCAGTATCAGTAGCACGTCTCCTGCGGTAGTTCTTCGGACTTAGTCAACACACTGACTGACATTATGCGCTGTTGGATCCTGTTTCACCCGTGTTAAAATATCAGCGTACTGCTCCTTCTCTCTTGGCCGAATTATAAGTGCATTGGCTCTTTCTCTTTTGGCTGTTCTCTTCTTTAGGCTGGTTTTCTTTTTAACTTCCTTCCACTCAGATTTAGGTTCGGGTTCAGTGATCTGTTCCTCAGATAACGGTTCTCTCACTGCCTCCTTTCTTCTTATTTTTGTAACCCTATTCGATTCTTCAGGTGAGGTACGCTCTTTTCCTTTTGCTTTGCGAGCTTTCCTACTATTAGGCGTTGCTGTCTTATTATTCTCCTCTACTTCAGTATTCTTCGCTGTCGTCTCAGAATACGATCTTAAGAGTGACGGTGACGTTTGAACTTCTATTGTGGAAGTTGGGAGATTTTGTTTCTCAACTACCCCAGCAATCCTTTTAAATTAAATGCTAGTGAGGCTACATATTTTCAGATTTCTCCGTGCACATTCATTTTTCCTTTTATAAATTCGCTTAAGCCATTGATAAGTTGTTCATGGCGTTCTAACGCCTTCTCTAATACCATCTCTTCGTCATTTTTTGAGTATGTATGTATGTATGTACGTATGTACGTATGTACGTATGTGCGTATGTGCATGTACGCATGTACGCATGTACGCATGTACGCATGTACGCATGTACGCATGTACGCATGTACGCATGTACGCATGTACGCATGTACGCATGTACGCATGTACGCATGTACGCATGTACGCATGTACGCATGTACGCATGTACGCATGTACGCATGTACGCATGTACGCATGTACGCATGTACGCATGTACGCATGTACGCATGTACGCATGTACGCATGTACGCATGTACGCATGTACGCATGTACGCATGTACGCATGTACGCATGTACGCATGTACGCATGTACGCATGTACGCATGTACGCATGTACGCATGTACGCATGTACGCATGTACGCATGTACGCATGTACGCATGTACGCATGTACGCATGTACGCATGTACGCATGTACGCATGTACGCATGTACGCATGTACGCATGTACGCATGTACGCATGTACGCATGTACGCATGTACGCATGTACGCATGTACGCATGTACGCATGTACGCATGTACGCATGTACGCATGTACGCATGTACGCATGTACGCATGTACGCATGTACGCATGTACGCATGTACGCATGTACGCATGTACGCATGTACGCATGTACGCATGTACGCATGTACGCATGTACGCATGTACGCATGTACGCATGTACGCATGTACGCATGTACGCATGTACGCATGTACGCATGTACGCATGTACGCATGTACGCATGTACGCATGTACGCATGTACGCATGTACGCATGTACGCATGTACGCATGTACGCATGTACGCATGTACGCATGTACGCATGTACGCATGTACGCATGTACGCATGTACGCATGTACGCATGTACGCATGTACGCATGTACGCATGTACGCATGTACGCATGTACGCATGTACGCATGTACGCATGTACGCATGTACGCATGTACGCATGTACGCATGTACGCATGTACGCATGTACGCATGTACGCATGTACGCATGTACGCATGTACGCATGTACGCATGTACGCATGTACGCATGTACGCATGTACGCATGTACGCATGTACGCATGTACGCATGTACGCATGTACGCATGTACGCATGTACGCATGTACGCATGTACGCATGTACGCATGTACGCATGTACGCATGTACGCATGTACGCATGTACGCATGTACGCATGTACGCATGTACGCATGTACGCATGTACGCATGTACGCATGTACGCATGTACGCATGTACGCATGTACGCATGTACGCATGTACGCATGTACGCATGTACGCATGTACGCATGTACGCATGTACGTATGTACGTATGTACATACGTACATACGTACGTATGTACGTATGTACGTATGTACGTATGTACATACGTACATACGTACGTGTGTACGTATGTACGTATGTACGTGTGTACGTGTGTACGTATGTACGTATGTACGTATGTACGTATGTACGTATGTACGTATGTACGTATGTACGTATATACGTATGTACGTATGTACGTATGTACGTATGTACGTATGTACGTATGTACGTATGTACGTATGTACGTATGTACGTATGTACGTATGTACGTATGTACGTTTGTACGTATGTATGTATGTATGTATGAGATTTCTCATTCTTGAGATTTCTCATAGTTATCAAAGTACAGTGAATACTCAATATAACATGAACAAACACTATCAAAGCACTTTTTTCTGTTCTTTTTAAACATTATGTACGAAAAAGAAGAATCAAAATACATTTATAATTTTGAGGAGCAGTTATGTAAAAATATACAATAAAGAACCTCGTCCTTTTTAAAGTTTGTTAAAAATTAAACTTATTGATATTTGTTTTAACTACAATTTGTTTACTTTATTTACTTGACTTATCTAATGTTTTTATAGTACCTATACCAAGATAATAAAAACGACAAGTTGACATATAAGCTTAGGAGATGAAGTATCATACCTTCCATCATTAGCTTATCGGAATAATCCGACAATAGGTCCTGACTTGTACTCTATACATACCTATAGTTATAATTCTTCTATCACCATCAGCTGATCAATATCATCATATTATGACAATGTATATTATAAGAAATTTTGAACCACTTAGATTTCCCTCGATTTATCTGGGATGTCCTCATCAGAAATGGTGGCCTCAAAAATTCAGCTTTTCAAACAAGAAAAGGAATGCTTGGAATCGGTCTACAAATAACGTAAAAGCCAAAATCGAAATATACAAAAACACATATTTTACACATATTTATCGAGCTATATAGCTCGAATATAGAACCTTCTCCTTTTTGAAATCGGTCAATAATAAGAAGTTATATACCACATCGTAAATAAAAATGTGAAACTACTTATACATTTTTTTCTATAGTAAACGTTTTCTAGGGAATCGTGCTAGGGGACAGAAACAGAATTGCTATTGTCATTCATGTACCTGAGTAACGCAAAGACGTTTTAACGTTCATTTCGATTTTGTTCTTCGCCGCGTTTGGATGACTAGTATAAAATTTATTAATATTTAAAAATGGATCAAAATTTATGGCTTCTTGTTGAGTGGATGGATAATTTTGAACAAAATTTATTTTCTAATTACGCGATAGTGAATTCTCATTGTTTAATTCGACACGATGGCGATATGCACACGGGAAAAGTGGTTTTTCTTCGTGACAGACATAATAATTCACGTAAGGGACAAATTCTCCGCTTATCTGGTAAGATTTTCCGATTATAAAGTATAAGCAAATAAAACAAATAGGCCATAGTTACAATATATCTTTTTAAGTGAATTGAATACATGTGCATCAACTTGGCACAATAAATTACATTCCAACGTCCGTAAAAAAATTGAGGGGTGTTTTTTTATTTAAGTAAATATCAAAGATGGGAAGATGTTCAATAGCACTTTACCAACATTGTATATATTTTTACACATTATAAGACAAATATTATATATGTATGTATTTATTCAATATGAGAAGTGTGAGTAAATACTGAGATTACTACTTATTACTACTGTATGTGGATAATTAAACTACCTACATAATATACATTTTTTATTTTTCGGTAACCGAAATATATACGAATAGCGAATCATTTCAACGATCTACAGAAATAAAATCTAAAAGTAATAGGTATTATAATTACGCAAAGCGGCTTTAAGAGTCCACTCTAAATATATAAACTTTCTACAAATACCCCCTTCTAAATAAATAACTATTTTCGTTACAGATAATAAGCGTTATGTGAAAGAATTAAAACTAATGCTTGAGAGACAACACAATCAAGTTAAGAATGTGTTGTCTTTATGTATGAACACAATAAAGGAGATGAAGACAGGATCGATGGTAAGTTTTTTTTTATGTCTGTAATTGATCAAAACAAAAACGCACACAAATCATATATCATAACGCAAATTAATAAATACATATATAAATTCGATTGTATATTATAGTCATTGCAATATACGTTTTTTTATTCTACCCGCTGCTTATTCATTTAAATTCTGCTACAACTAGGAATTTACTTTTAATAATAATTATATAATCATATTATGGATACATGCCCACATGTTTTACATTCGTTACATACAACTTAAGCAAGTTATAGCCCCAGACTTTATTTACGTGATCATATAGCAAGTTTCAGCCTTCGACGCTGAGTAGCTTCAGCCATTTGTTGTGTGCAAATCATTCATTTATCATTTACAGAAGCTTAATATACTCAATTATATTTAATATTTAACTGTCTTTTTATTTTATAACAATGATTTTTCCATAATAGTGTTGGAAGCGTTATAATTATCACTTTAATTATTACGTCCCCACTTACGTTACAAGTAGCGACCCGTTTGCGGCTTCGCGGATTGGACATGTTATTAACTTTAATGTATATATTTTTTTTCTAAAATAACAGTCTAAGCTACACCTAATTATATCAATTACTTGCCAGTGGAAGTGCCGTTAAAATTAATGCAGCAGTTTCAGAGATTAGATCAAAAAAAATTAATTATCAGTATAGATTAACTTTTTATTAACTTCATTTATAATAATTAAAGTATTGAAATATACAACAAAACTTTTTTTATATGCCATAGCACACAATAGTTCTATATATATATATATATATATATATATATATATATATATATATATATATATATATATATATATATATATATATATATATATATATATATATATATATTATATATATATAGTATATGTATATGGTATATGTATATGTATATGTATATGTATATGTATATGTATATGTATATGTATATGTATATGTATATGTATATGTATATGTAATGTAATGTATATGTATATGTATATGTATATATATGTATATGTATATGTATATGTATATGTATATGTATATGTATATGTATATGTATATGTATATGTATATGTATATGTATATGTATATGTATATGTATATGTATATGTATATGTATATGTATATGTATATGTATATGTATATGTATATATTTGCGTGATAGTATATTTTTCTTATTATACATACGTCTTAGTAATGTGTTTTATAAATTCTTGTTTGTTACACCTATAACCCTGTCTTAATTTGCTACTTCATTTGGTTACACAACCTTAGGGTTGCCTGACAAAGATTCCTATTTGAGCAATCAGGCCTTTTGTACATATATTTGGTTTTTAAAGAAAAGTCTATATTATTAATTAATTTTTTTAGCTCTATGGTACCAACCAACATACGTCCTTCCCCAGTGCTCCGAAGATGGTGCACGCCCGAGATGAATCTGACTCTAGTGACAGTAATATTGAACCTGAAGTAAGAACATACTATATATTTTTTTATATAAAATGATAATACTAGAATACCCATTGTTGACATACTTAATGATTTTTGAAGTTGTACTTCTTTGAGGTGAGGTGAATAAGGGTCATTTTATTATATTACGGATGAACGACGACATGAAAATTTGGTACGTTTTTGATCAAAAAGACGGAGAGATCGATTGAGAAAGAGAGAGAAAAAATATACGGTATTGATTGGTGTATTCGTTTAGTAGTTAAATATTAGAACTTGTACTACAATCTTGTCTTACTTACTGTAAGCGCAGAACTTTTTTATTTATTACATTAGCATTATGTTTTTCGAATTTCCTTTTCCCTTCAAAGTCTCATAAGACTTTCAATTAGTAATTATAAACGAGATATGAGAAGTTTTAGTTTGCCATAGAAGTTTCGTTTCTGTCATTTTACTTCCGATTCTAATAAAAATCGGATTTTTTTAATTTTGTTTGTGTCTTCACAGATTAGCCATGACCCTCATCTAACGAGATCTACTATCAGACACGATAATCTGCTGCGATGCAACGAGCTAAAGCTCGATGAGCGAATGAGTAAAATACTGAGAGAAAAATCATTTTTTCCTCAGGGTAGACCATTTAGTAGCACACCATTACCGGATAGATTGCTTGAAAGAGCCAAAACAATGTGTGATAAAGCCACTCAAACTGATGCACCTCCGCCACTTCATCTGGAGAAACTACAACAAGTAAACTTTTTGCTAAGAAAGTTACACATTCAATTTATAGCTTTAGTTTCTGAAGAAGAGGAAACACTGGAAACAGAGGATTCGAGCTCGTATAGACATGAAATATCCGATTATGTTGAACCTCAAGTTCAAGATATTGACGATGATGAAAGACCAAATGGGATAAAAATAAGAAGAGTATCAGCACAGACTACTAACAACGTAATGCCGGCGGATAATAGTGATCTGGTTTGTATTTTTACAAATTCAAATTATATTTTAGCTCTTTTACTTTTATAGCAAGTTTAAAAATAGAACTTTAAAAACTAAATTTGAAATTAATATTAAAGGTATCGATTGGAAATGGCAACGCTACTGTTCCAGCGAGGATCTTAGAAGACATCGACTGGTCTTCTCATACCACAGCAACACGGCGTTTATTACAAGCTGTTTTTCCAAGGCGGTATGTATAAAAAATATTATTTAAATATAAATATTCATTGATAATTTTAGATTACAAAGAAAATATTTTTATTCATATTTCTTTTATAGACATGCTTGATTATTGTGTTGAATACTAAAGTAACTTTTCGTTATATAGGAACTATTAATAAATTTCAATTTGAATTATAGGGTCTTAGCCACTCATTCGCTAACTGGAAAACAATCACCAGCTTTTGTGAACAAGCCGCCAAAGAAACAGTTGGACCCGAAGCTGGTTCAAGATATCATTGACACTGTTTCCGAGATATGTGGTGTCCCTCAACGAATTGTAAGGTAGGTAATTGTATTTTAAATTCATATTATTAACACTAAATTTAACAAATATCTTATTAAACTAATTTATAAAAAAAATTGTTTTAGTTGTTTTTCTTTGTTTTTGACACGTATTCAAACTGTTGGACTTGTTTGTTTTTTAATAAAAAAAAACACTTACAGAGCTACAATAACAACAAAATGTAGTGATGAGGCCAAATCATATCGTTTCAAGAAAATGCGTGAAGAACAATATCAAGAAAACTGGCCTCCCTCGTCAAGATCATCAGCGTCAGGATCTACCAATATTGAGGATGAAAATTAAACATAACGAATATTTAAGATATTCGGTTTAATACATGCTTTGTATTTTTTAGTATGGTGCTTCAGTAGTCAATAGGAAATATACTTAACTAGTAATTATTATAATAATGGCTAATATCAACTAATAAAATCAATACTCAGTTACGTTATTTTTATATTGATTATTGACTTTTTAACAATTTTATATTAATAAATGTGATAAATACTTGTATGCATAACGAATGCCATGCCTATTTGACATACTAATATTCTTAATAAATTTCTGATGATGAAGATTAAATAATTTTTATTTTAAATCACTTTCTTATATTTCAACTACATTTTATTTTTCATTTTGTGTTTCATTCAAAAGAAAGCTTAAAATAATAAAAATACTTATCCGGTACCTAGTTAATTTTTATAAAATTTAAATTATCATTAATATTTTGATATATTTGATATTAATGATATTATTACATATGCCACCACCCACCTTTGCAGTAGTACTGTTTACATTTGCAATAGAATATATACTATAATGTTATAATATAATAAACAACAAATCATTTGATTAATCATTATTATAGAGACATCCATAAGTAAATAATTTTGTCGTTATTGATTGAATACCATCTAATATCCAGCTTGAAATCATGTTTGAAACAACACAAAACAAGTGTTACAACACGAAATGATTAATAATTAAAAAATGCATTAAATGGGAAAGACAAGGCAAACGAGCGTTCGGGTCACCTGTTGGCAAGTGATCACCGACGCCCACGACCCCGTGTAAAATCTAGGTGTTACAGGTGCGTTGACAGCCTTTAAGGTTGAGGTAGACGCGCTTTTTGAAGGTTTATTAAAATTACGTCGATTACTCGCAAGTTTAATTGTATAATAAATTTTGTCTAATGAATTTTCTGAAATTCAAACTTTTTTTTGTGGAATATCAATAATATTTTAAACATTGGCGATGTTTTATTTATTTATTTATTAATTATGACCCACAAGTGATGATAACATTAAATATTTATAAAAAAGAGTAAAACAAAAAATTAAATTAAAACTAAATGCACCATCTTTTAAAGTGGATATGGCATGCTAGCCAAAGAATGGTCGGTGTTTACATAAAAATAAAATGTGTAGTGTTTTTTTAGTTTTGTAGTGTAGTGCTGTAATGTAATAAACTAGAAAAGATTCTGCTTACAGATGGAATGTTCAAAAAGATATTTATAATTAAGAAGATATACATATACATATATATATGTATATATATATATATATATATATATATATATATATATATATATATATATATATATATATATATATATATATATATATATATAATATATATATATATATATATATATATATATATATATATATATATATATATATAATATAATTAAGAAGATATACATATACATATACAATATACGCCAGTATAAAAGCGCTCATTTACAATATACGCCAGTATAAAAACATATAGGTATAAGTGTTTATGTGATATGTTATTAAGATCCAATCAGGGCGTTTTGCGTCTTTAGTAAACAAAAGTACAGAAAAATTTTATTTTTTATGTTTTAATTATTACCTAGTAGGATTAGAGAGTATTTCTTTAAATATTATAGGTATGTATAGAAGACAAGTCGGTACCTATTGTCGGATTATTCCGATAAGCTAATGATGGAAGGCGTGATTCTTCATTTCCTAAGTTTTTATGTCAACTTGTCGTTTTTATTATCTTGGTACAGGTACTATAAAAATATTTGATAAGTCAAGTGAATAAAGTAAACAAATTGTAGTTAAAAAAATATCAATAAGTTTAATTTTTAGCCAACTCTAAAAAGGACGCTACGCTACTGTACCTACATACCACTTCCTTCATGCTAATTCTCTCACCTTTCTCCAGTATTTTCGACACTGTGTTCTCGAAAGTCATCCGATGTCTTCTTCTTCTTCTTGGCATTAGTCCCGGCTTTTGCCAGGGTCTGCCTTCCGACTAAGCCTACTCCACCTTGCACGGTCTTTAAAATCCTCAGTGGACAATCTATTGGCTCTCATGTCTTGTGTCACGACATCCAGCCATCGCTTCCTTGGGTATCCGGGTGGTCTAACTCCAGGGACAGACATGTCAAGGCACTTCCTTCCGACATAGTTCTCAGATCGGCGCATAACATGGCCATACCATCTCAGGCGACGCTCTTGGAGCTTATCCGCTACGTCACGGACCCCAAGACTACCTCAAATGAATGTGTTGCGTATGCGGTCGGACCGCGTAACGCCACACATCCATCTCAGCATCTTTATCTCCGTGACGTGTAGCTCCTGCGTGTGCCAAGATAATGTTGGCCAACATTCGCTGCCGTATAAAAGAACCGGTCGGATAATGCTCTTGTATATCAGTCCCTTGAGCTTGGGCGGTATTCTGCTATCACAGACTAAACCAGTGACCTCCCGCCATTTGGCCCAGGCAGCGTTTATACGGGCATGGATGTCGTGGTCGATGCCTCCAGACTCATGCATAACGGCTCCAAGGTACCTGAACTTCTCCGACTTAACGGCTGGCTCAGGCCTGATATGGATGGTGCTCGAGTCCGGGTTCCCGCAAGCCATGTACTCGGTCTTCGACACATTCAGTTTGAGACCACCGTTCTCAAGCGCACCCTTCCAGGCGTTCACTTTACGCTCCAACATCAGTCGGTTCTCGTCGATGAGTACTATGTCATCGGCATACATCATCAACCACGGGGGCTGGCATTGGATGTGAGCCGAGACAGTATCCAGCACTACATTGAATAAGAACGGACTAAGAGCTGAGCCCTGGTGAACCCCTACTGTAACCGGGAAGGGCTTGGTGTCGCCAACAGCGGTCCTAACCACTGAAGCGGAGTCGTTGTACATATCTCTGATAACCTCAATATAGGCTTCAGGGATCCCCTTGGATCGCAATGCCCACCAGATACACTGACGTGGCACACAGTCAAAGGCCTTCTGCAAGTCCAGAAAGGCCACATGCAGAGCTCTCCTTTTTTCCCTGTAAGCCTCCATCAAAGTTCTGAGGGCAAAAATGGCGTCCATAGTGCCTGATCCTGGTTGAAACCCATACTGAGACTCAGAGACAGTATATTCTTGGCGGAGCCTGAGGCCGATCATCGCTCGAAGAGCTTCACGGTGTGGCTGCCCCTATAACTACCGCAATCTTGAACACTGCCCCTTCCTTTTGTAAATAGGGATAATAAAGCTCTGCCGCCACTGATGTGGCATCTTTCCAGTATTCAAGATACGGTTAAACAGGTCAGTAAGTATAAGCACACCAAGAGAGCCCAACGATTTCAACGCCTCGATTGAGATGTCGTCAGGTCCTACCGCTTTTCCGTTCTTCATGCGTCGAAGACAATTACGAGTTTCAAACACCACCGAGCTGCTCGAAAATAAAAGCAAAATAGATCCAAAGATTGATAAACCAATTTGCGATCAAGCTACTAAGGAAATATTTGAAATTCTTGCCGTTATTTCAGAAATTAAATATGAATTCGTAGGTTGTACTTCTATCATAGATAAAGTCTTCTTAGTATTGTCAAAGCTTTGTCGGTATGTCTAATGTTGGTCAACTTAAATTGTTAAGTTGGAACTCCGACGGAATTCGGGGTAAACTTCAAGAATTAATGGATATGGTAAGTGAACTTTGTATAGATATTGTCGCTTTATGTGAAACTAGACTAACACCAAACATAAACTTAACAGCTTTTGGTTATACTTGCCTTCGCCAAGATAAACATCCAAGTGGGCGAGGCCAGGGTGTTGCATTACTTATAAGAAATGACATAAAATATTCTGTAGTACCTATACATAATACAAAACATATGGAGGCCATAGGTGTTCAAATTTATATATCAAAAGTACCACAATTACTTATATCTGTATATCAATCACCCAATCTACCGATCTACCGTTGTTACCAAATGACTTAAACATATTACTTAGTCTCGGTCAACATGTGATCATCATGGGTGACTTTAACGCTAACCATACATATTGGTATAGTACCTACATTAATGCTTGCGGAAGGATCCTTTTTGATCACATGATTGATCAGGATTATGTTATACACGCATCTAGAACACCTTCACAACGCAATTATGATATTAATAAAAAACCAACAAATCCAGACCTAGTCTTGTGTTCAAATGTTTCTGGGCTAAGCGAGGTTACGGCACTTTACGCACTAAGATCGAACCATTTGCGTCTTTACGCATCTGTGGAGGGTACGCCGGTCTGTGCTCCAGTTCACAGGATCTTTAACTATAGTAAAGCCAACTGGAAGGGCTACCGGGCTGAGATAGACGGAAAGCTTTCTCTCTCTTCTAGAGTATTTGTTAGTACGTATGATATAGACGAATCAGTTTCTTTATTGTCGCAGAGTATAACCAATGCCAGAATCAATCACGTTCCTCTTGTTAAACAACATTGCTTAAAGTCTGAATTACCAGTCAATGTGAAAAACCTAATCAAATACCGAAACGAGTTACGCCGAAAGGAAGCTAATCCCTTTAATAGATTCTATAAACGCCAAATACGAACTGAAATTAACTGGCTAATGCCATCATAATACACCAGGATGAGATTTGGAACAATAAATTAGGTAAAGTTGCCAACTCTAACTCTGGTATTTGGAAAATCGCCAATTCTTTAAAACCTAAATCAAAAGATATGCCGGCATTTCGAAAACTTGATGGGTCACTAACTACTAACACCCCTGAACAATGTGAAGAATTGGCTAAAGCGTTTCAAAGCAACATGAGACTAACTCAAACTTGGGACAGTCTACACGAAAACGTTACTTCGCAAACAATAAGTGCTTTAGCTAATTACACTTCCAGAGGATTGATAAGTGCAGTGTGGCCACGAGAGGTATGGAATATGGTTTGTACCCTAAATTGTAGAAAATCACCAGGTGACGATAATATACACAATATACTAATAAAAAATTTATCTCGAAAATCTATAGTCTACATGACTAAAATATTCAATGGCTGCCTTGCTCTTGGCTACTTTCCTGTTAGGTGGAAGCAGGCTAAAGTAATAGCATTAAAGAAACCGGGCAAAGATGACCGAATCCCTACAAATTATCGGCCGATCAGCCTACTTCCAACGTTAGGCAAAGTTTTTGAAAAAATTATCTATAGAAGACTTTTAAAGGTTTCGCAGTATATGTTAATAAATGAGCAGTTCGGCTTTCGAACAGTTCATTCGACCGTCCATCAGTTGGCCAGGGTATCCGAACATGTTATGCATAATCTTAATCTTTTTCAATCTACTGGGATGTTCTTGTTAGACATAGAGAAGGCCTTTGACACAGTCTGGCATTATGGACTGTTGCACAAGTTGGTTTCTCTAGGAATTCCAGTTAGCTATATCAAACTTATTCAATCGTATCTGAGTGACCGAACGTTTTCCGTATATATAGGTTCAGACAGGTCAAACAACTATCTGGTCCCCGCTGGAGTCCCGCAGGGGTCAATTCTTGGTCCGTACTTGTTTATATTATATATAAACGATGTACCTATTCATAATAAAACTAAACTGGCATGTTTTGCAGATGATACAGCATCATACACTTCTTCAGACGATATAGATATAATTATCAGTCGTCTTCAAATGTCCTTTGAATCACTAAAAGCATACTTTTCAAGCTGGAAATTAATATTGAACGCATCTAAAACAGAAGCTATACTCTTCACACGAAAAAGAAAGATACCTAAAAGAAATTTAGTCATAGATGGGCATGTGATACCTTGGAGTAAGTCAGTTCGCTACCTTGGTGTTACAATGGATAGCAAACTAAATTGGACCAAGCACATCGACGGTTTAAAGACCAAAGGAGCTCAAGCTATGGGTAGCATATACCCTATCTTCAATAGACGGTCAAATCTTAGCGCTGAAACAAAATTACGAATTTACACTACTCTAATAAGACCTTGCATAACATATGCATGTCCAGTGTGGAATAGCACTTGTGCCACTAATTATGCTAAGTTACAGGTCATACAGAACAAAGCTATTAAGGTCTCATTTAACACAACATTTTACACCAACTTACTTAAATTGCACCAATCGATAAATTTCCCCACTTTAAAACAATTTATACTAAGATTATCTAAAAAGTTTTACTTAAATAATATAAATCATCCTAATAGTCTAGTTTCACATATTCGCAAATCACGAGCCAAAGATTTATCGTATATCGATAGATACGGTGCATACCGCTTGCCCCATCACTGACTGTTGTTTACACCTTTGTCGCCGGAGTAATGACTAATGCGTGAGCCGGTGCGACCACTTCTTGCGGACTTCTGACTAGTATGTTATTTAATTACCTTCATATAAAAAAATACTACCTATCATGGATTACCTACTACTTATATGTTTGTGAATATTTATGTATTTGTAATAAGTAAGTATTTAATATGTATTATAGTTCCATATTTGTATATATCAAGTTTTATTTATGTGTGACATAGTGGCTGGAAGAGATCTCTTATAGGGATAAGTCCACCTGTGTGTACTACTTTTTTTTTAATGTTGTTACCCATATGTTTTTTTTAGTACAATAAAGAATATATAATAGTTATAACTCGATGATGTAAAAAAGGCCTCAAAATGTTCACGAAATACGGCAATTTGTAGGCTTGGCTTCCTATTTCCGCAAGTTTGTAAAAAATTTCGCAGTAATTGCCAGATCTCTATCGTACGTATTACGTATTACGTATCTGATTAAAAATAATATACAATGTATTTAGGATCCTGATCAAGAGCGGGCCCTTACTTCCTTACAAGCTACTTTAACTATACGGCCTGTACTTGCTATTTATGACCCTCAAGCAAAAACTGAAGTGCACACTGATACAAGTAAGCTAGGTATAGGTGGTATTCTCGTACAATACCAAACTGACGGTTATTTAAAGCCAGTTGCGTACTTTAGCCGCGTTAACAGTACGGAAGAACAACACTATCATAGTTACGAATTAGAAACACCGGCCGTTGCCGAATCTCTAAAACGTTTTCGAATTTACCTTATTGGCATTCCAACTAAAGTCATTAACGATTGTGCAGCATTAAGAACTACTTTAAGTAAAAAAGACTTAATACCTCGAATTGCCCGGTGGTGGCTTAAAATTCAAGATTTTGATATTGAAGTAGAGTATCGTCACGATAATCGAATGCAACATGTTGACGACCTTAGTAGAAATCCAGTACCTAAATACCCTAAGCACGGTAACTGTCTTACAAATCGATGAGGCGGATTGGCGGGTAACACAACAAGTACAGGACGAACAGGTTCAATCTATAATTCGACAACTGAAAGGAGGAACGACTAATCCAGATATTATAAACATTTACAAAATTATAGACAATTGTTTATTTCGTAAAACATTAAACAGCAGTAGGTTTGACATTCCAAAATTATCTAAATGGAGTTTACTGCAAAAGTATCACGATCAAGTAGGGCACATTGGCTTTGATAAGTGTGAGAAAATCCGAAAGTCGCAATTCTGGTTTCAAGGCATGAATAAATTTATTAGAAAATATATAAAATCGTGTTTAACTGTTGTGCTTATGCAAAAGGTAATTAATTAATTGATGGGAAAACAGAAGGAAAGCTTCACCCTATTCCTAAGATAGATATTCCAATGCATACTCTTCACGTGGATCATTTGGGTCCTTTTGTAAAAACCAGAAATGGTAAATGTCATATTTTAGTAATACTATTATTACTAAAATTCTTTAACAAAATTTTTCTTTGCACGATCAGTCAGGGACGTCAGTTCAATTGAAACAATCAGGCACTTGAAAGATATAAAGTCTATATTTGGTAATCCTCAGCGTGTTATAACGGATCGTGGTGTGGCTTTTACCAGTAGATATTTTAAAGAATTTTCACTTTAAAAACAATTTAAGCATGTTTTAAATGCAATAGCTTCCCCTCGTTCAAACGGACAGGTAGAGAAAGTTAACAGGACAATTATTAATGGCCTAAATACAACCACAGATAGTGAGTGTACTTGAGATGATAAGTTAGCAGATGTAGTATGGAGAATCAATAATACTCCACATTCAGTAACAGGCGTGGCTCTATTTTATTTAATGTTTACTCATAAAAACTCTCTTCTGCCTGCATATCCATTAAAGTCTAGTAGTGATTTGATACCCGCGGCACAATTAGACGAACGTAGAAAGATTGCTAAGGCTCGAATAGATAGGCATATGACGATCATGAAAACCAATTGAGAAAAAAAACTTAAAAACTGTAGGAAATATAAAATAGGGCAATTGGTGCTTTGGAAAGGCGGTGTTTCGAGAGATCATACTACAGGAATAACAAAAAAATTAGGTAATCAATATACAGGACCTTATAAGATCTCTAGTGCTCGCCTAGAAATAGATCGATATACGAATAACAGCATAAAAGGTATAAAAGGGTATCGCAAATTTTCTGCAGTTGTGCCGGGCGATTCTCTAAGACTATATAAACCAACAGTATCCGACATCTTCTGAAACAGATCTTGAAGTAGACAGAGATGATCTTACTGATTTATTGGAAAGTTAAAATTTCAATGGCTTTGTATGCTAATCTACCTATTGTTTCGTATGTATCATGTTGTGTACGAATATCAGAGTGTAAAATGTATAACTCTCACAATACCTATTGTAATTTATATATGAACTAATAATATACGTGTTGTAAAGTAATTATTTTTAAAATCAATCATAAAAATATACATATGGCGGGGCTGGCAGAAATAGCCTAGTGTCAACATATTCCATTCTTCGCCTTCTGTCTGAATTCGAGATTTTGCGTGTTGAGTGGCGACGCATTGTCTCGCTAGAACTGGGAAATAAATATAATTCATTCCTTCTCGTGGTGATTGAACCCATCTAGATATATGTTAATTATATTATCATGAGCACTTTAAGTATTTAATTAGTTTATATTTTTTTAAACATACACATTTAACGAATCAATTTTTGCTTATCAATTCTTACTATCAAATTTGTATCTGATATGAAAATTTTAAGTAGTTGAAACCATTTATATATTTTAATAAATAACAAATGATAAAGAAATAATTTACTATATTTCTATGTCCTTAACGCGTCGTTATTATTCGTTGAGGTATACAAGACGTTTTTGGAAAACTATGGTGTGATGTTTAAAATACTATTTAAGATTTAATATCAAATGAGACAATTAATACAAAGTTTATTTTATAGAGTAATCGTAATTGACTATATTTTTATTTGCAAAATTTGTAATTTTCTATAGAAATTGTAAAAAAGCTCATTGTTTGTCTCTTAACACTCCAAGGCTCGCGGCTTCGCCGGATAACTAAACTGAAAAGCGTTCTGAATAACTGGCATCAATTTGCAATTCTTCGTTTTTATCGGATATATATATATATATATATATATATATATATATATATATATATATATATATATATATATATATATATATATATATATATATATATATATATATATAATTGAAAAAATATATGTATATAAACTAAAACGATAATTTAAATGTGATATTCTTGTAGTGTAAGTAAATATAAAATATATATATATATATATATATATATATATATATATATATATATATATATATATATATATATATATATATATATATATATATATATATATATATATATATATAAATATGTTTTTGCACATTCCATCTGTAAGCAGACTCTTTTCTAGTTTATTACATTACAGCTAAACAACTAAAAAAACACTACACATTTTATTTTTATTTATACACCGGCCATTCTTTGGCTAGCATGCCGTATCCACTTTAAAAGATGGGTTATTTAGTTTTAATTTATTTTTTTTGTTTTACTCTTTTTTATTAATATTTTATGTTATCATCACTTTTGTTTTATTCTCATTTTAAGAGCTGAGTCACTGGGTGACTATGTTGCTCTGTTTAGTAGTTACAAATAAACTTAAAAACATATTAGTTATACACTTGCATACTATTTACGCTTACTTATATTAAGCTTAACTATACTATATAACAATTTGGCCATATTGGATGTAGGATTTGAGAGATATATATATTACAACTTCCAATCGAGTTGTCTGCAATTTGCGAAATCAAAGGTTCACTACGGGTACATTCCATTAAAATATGATACACAGCCTCTACAATTCCACAATCCGAACAATTAGGCGAGACTGAATGCTTCGTTAAAAAACCAAATTTATTTAATGGAATGTGTCCGGAGCGAAGTATTTAATGCTGTCACAATATTACCACGGTCTAATTTACATACATCTATCCAAGAATGATAACACGGTTGAGGTTGAATTGTCTTATACCAAATACCTTTTTCCTTGGATCTTTTGTTAAAGTATTCTTGCCAAGGTTTTTTACATTTTTCTTTAATATAATAAAGACAGTCCGTATAGAAAGGCATTAACTACTTTTCCATTTATACAGGCTTCTTTGGCATATGTATCAACCTTCTCATTACCAGTGATACCAATATGAGAAGGAATCCATTGCAGTACAACATGCTTGTTCAAAGATTTTAAGTTTAAGATAATTTCAATAATGGAGTTGGCTATCGGTGTTCCTCGAAAAGTCGAGTCGAGTCGAGTCGAAGTCGAGTCGAGTCGAGTCTATCGAACCAAATGTCGTAATGCACTTTTTGAGTCAGTAAGTCATAATTAATAAATTAATAAATAAATAAATAAAACATCGCCAATGTTTAAAATATTATTTATATTGCACAAAAAAAAGTTTGAATTTTCATTTAAATAATGATCTTATTAAATAAAAAGATAGATTAATTCATTACACAAAATATATTATAAAATTAAGCTTGCGAGTAATCGACGTATTTTTAATAAACCTTCAAAAAGCGCGTCTACCTCAACCTTAAAGGCTGGCAACGCACCTGTAACAGCTAGATGTTACACGGGGTCGTGGGCGTCGGTGGTCACTTGCCAACAGGTGACCCGAACGCTCGTTTGCCTGGTCTTTCCCATATAATGCAATTTATTATTTATTAATCATTTTGTGTTGTAACACTTGATATAGGTTTTAAAAATGATTTTAAGCTGGATATTAGATGGTATTTAATCAATAACGACAAAATTACTTACTTATGGATGGATGTCTCTATAATAATGATTAATCAAATGATTTGTTGTTTATTATATTATAACATTATAGTATATATTCTAATGGAAATGTAGACACTACTACTGCAAAGGTATACCGCATATATATCAAATATATCAAAATATTAATGATAATATAAATCTTCTAAAAATTAACTAGGTACCGGATAAGTATTTTTATTATTTTAAGCTTTCTTTTGAATGTAACACAAAATGAAAAATAAAATGTAGTTAAAATATAAGAAAGTGATTTAAAATAAAAATTATTTAATCTTCATCATCAGGAATTTATTAAGAATATTAGTATGTCAAATAGGCATGGCATTCGTTATGCATACAAGTATTTATCACATTTATTAATATAAAATTGTTAAAAAGTCAATAATCAATACAAATATAACTTCTTCTTCTTCTTGGCATTAATCCCGGCTTTTGCCAGGGTCTGCCTTCCGACTGAGCCTACTCCACTTTGCACGGTCTTTAACATCCTCAGTGGACAATTTATTGGCTCTCATGTCTTGTGTCACGACATCCATTCATCGCTTCCTTGGGCGTCCGGGTGGTCTAACTCCAGGGACAGACATGTCAAGGCACTTCCTTCCGACATAGTTCTCAGATCGGCGCATAACATGGCCATACCATCTCAGGCGACGCTCTTGGAGCTTATCCACTACGTCACGGACCCCAAGACTACCTCGAATGAATGTGTTGCGTATGCGGTCGGACCGCGTCACGCCACACATCCATCTCAGCATCTTCATCTCAATACAAATATAACGTTACTGAGTATTGAATTTATTACTTGATATTAGCCATTATTATAATAATTTCTAGTTAAGTATATTTTCTATTGACTACTGAAACACCATACTAAAAAATACAAAGTATGTATTAAACCGAATATCTTAAATAATCGTTATGTTTAATTTTCATCCTCACGATTTGTAGATTCTGATGCTGATGATCCTGACGACGGAGGCAAGTTTTCTTGATTTTGTTCTTCACGCATTTTCTTGAAACGCTGACGATTACGATATAATTTGGCCTCATCAGTACATTTTGTTGTTATTGAAGCTCTGTATTGAAGTGTTTTTTTTTATTAAAAAACAAACAAGTCCAACAGTTTGAATACGTCTCAAAAACAAAGAAAAAACAACTAAATCAATTTTTTTTATAAATTAGTTTAATAAGATATTTGTTAAATTTAGTGTTAATAATATGAATTTAAAATACAATTACAAAAGCTGGTGATTGTTTTCCAGTTAGCGAATGAGTGGCTAAGACCCTACAATTAAAATTGAAATTTATTAACATTTCCTATATAACGAAAAGTTACTTCAGTATTCAACACAATAATCAAGCATGTCTATAAAAGAAATACGAATAAAAATATTTTCTTTGTAATCTAAAATTATCAATGAATATTTATATTTAAATAACATTTTTTTATACATACCGTCTTGGAAAAACAGCTTGTAATAACTGCCGTGTTGCTGTGGTATGAGAAGACCAGTCGATGTCTTCTAAGATCCTCGCTGGAATAGTAGCGTTGCCATTTCCAATAACCTTTAATATTAATTTCAAATTTAGTTTTTAAAGTTCTATTTTTAATATTGCTATAAAAGTGAAAGAGCTAAAATATAATTCGAATTTGTAAAAATACAAACCAGATCACTATTATCCGCCGGCATTACGTTGTTAGTAGTCTGTGCTGATACTCTTCTTATTTTTACCCCATTTGGTCTTCCATCATCGTCAATATCTTGAACTTGAGGTTCAACATAATGTACCCGGTGTACCCTGAGGAAAAATTGATTTTTCTCTCAGTATTTTACTCATTCGCTTATCGAGCTTTAGCTCGGTGCATCGCTAGATTAAGGTCATGGCTAATCTGTGATGACACAATAAAAAAAAAAGAACCGATTTTTGTTAGAATCGGAAGTAACATGTCAGAAATGAAACTTCTTTGGCAAACTAAAACTGCTCATATCTCGTTTATAATTACTAATTTACAGTCTAAAGAGACTTCGAAGGGAAAAAAAAATCGAAAAACAATGTTAGCATTATGTAATATGCAAAATATATGTAATATATAAAAAAAGTTCTGCGTTTACAGTAAGTAAGACAAGATTGTAGTACAAGTTCTAATATTTAACTACTAATCGAATACACCAATCAAAACCGTATACTCAATCTCTCTTTCTCAATTGATCTCTCCCGCTTCTTGAACAAAAACGTACCACATTTTTATGTCGTGGTTCATCCGTAAAAAATTTACCCTTATGGACCTCACCTCAAAGAAGTACAACTTCAAAAATCATTAAGTATGTAAATATAATATATAGTATGTTCTTACTTCTTTATAAATATATATAGTATGTTCTTACTTCAGGTTCAATATTACTGTCACTAGAGTCAGATTCATCTCGGGCGTGCAGCATCTTCGGAGCACTGGGGAAGTCCGTATGTTGGTTGGTACCGTAGAGCTGAAACAATAAATTAATATTAGAGACTTCTTTAAAAACCAAATATATGTGCAAAAGGCCTGATTGCTCAAATAGGAATCTCTGTCAGGCAACCTTAGGGCAAATGGAGTAGCAAATTAAGACAGGGTTATGGTGTTTCCAAGTGAACGCAATCAAAATATACTAGCGTTTATGCTTCATTTTTGCCATATCTTGTATGGAATTCGCTGCGTAAGAGCTACCTATAGCGAGCGCTATCTATCCGTTGACTAAAAATTACGAAATTTGACAAGAAGTGAAAGCAACATAAAGAAAAAATCTGAGGATTGATATTTTTATATGTTAATATTCTCACGTAAAAGTAAGACATTACACCTTTAAATATTTATTTAGATATCATCGCTATTTTCTTGTAAAAGACTTTAACGCACTACGTAGATATGCCTCCTGCATTGCATATTGCTTAGTTTCATAAGCCTTACATTTATATAAAAAAAAGTGTTATGCATTAATATATGCTTTTATTGATATTTCAATTAATAGTTATGAACTAAGCATATATCTCATAAATGCTCTTCAATCTGCTCTTTCATAATAAAATTTGGAAATTGTTATTAGTAATTGCTGATGTAACAAAATTTACGTAGATATTCCAATAAAATTGAAAATTATTTACTTAGTAATCTATTTAATTGAATTTGGTCGATTCGAGATTTTTCCCGCGTTGAGTGTAAAAGCATGTATTGGAGTACAAGCAATTTTTTTTTTCATGAATTCGTGTGTAGTGGATTAATTTTTTTTTAAATTCACGCTGTTATCCATATATAGCAGGGTAGCGAAAATATTGGGCTTAATGTTGTAAAATAAGTCTATTTACAATTCAAATGGCATACGGTATTAAATAAAATTATAATATTAAATAATTATTTTAGTACAGTATATTAAATGATAAACGTTACCTGATACAATTCATAGTAGATATCTACATTATACATACATACATACATAACTTCTCCCTACATACCTAGCGGGGTAGTCAGAGAGAACGGAGAGCCAAACGCTGCGGTCCCTGCATACTTCTTTCGCCTCGTCCAATGTCATTAACCTCTTCATACATGCTCTCCGGATGCTTTTTACGTGACTTTCGACCCCCTTACCTCTCTTACCTTATTCTCTCGACGTGCCCAACCCACTTGAGCACGCCAGCTACATTAGAATTAATTAACGGATTTCATTTCACTTTAATATTCCAAAATTTCGTTCGTTCCAAAAACAAAACAATCTGGTAAAAAGTTTAAAGTAAATCTAGATTGTTTCTTATTCTCAAGTTAGTGACATTTTTTTTATTTAATCATGAAAAGATCGAGATATTTACAAGAATGAAGAATTAGGTACTATTTTATTTAACTTAGTTTAATAATAGGGCCGCACAAATCTGCGTTTAAAATGACTATATGTAGAGCTTATTAAATATATGTAAACAAATAGCATATATAAAATTAATTAAAAGTTGAAAATTAAATAAATTCTTTTTGAAATCTATATGAATGGCAACACGCAAACCTGACTGACTGACTGACTGACTTATATATATCAACGCAATTCCGAAACTACTATACCTAGAAACTTGAAATTTGGTACCCTTGTACCTTCCTTTCATTATGTAAGTGAGCACTAAGGATTTTTAGAAAATCATCCACGAAGGGGGTGAAATAGAGGGTGAAAATAGATATGGAACTTTCTCATCTTTAGAGTTAGAAGTATGAAAGTAGTCATAGAAGTTTTGAATTACAATCGCGGTTACATTCAAATGCTGTCTCAATGCGCCACGTGCAATGTTATATATTTATTGCATTACGGTTTGCATGAGGTGCGGGTTGAAATCCCACTGCGGTCAAATTTTTATGTTTTCTTTAGGTATTCGTAGTTACTACTTACTTATACGGCGACCAATAAGGCTTAGGCAGAAAAATTGAAGTACTTGTTGGACGTATACAAATATTTATATAAGGTATCGTCTCATTTGCAGCAGAGTTAATAATGTCTATGAAACGATTGTATGTATCTTGGTTGTCTGTTGCGATTGCAGAATTTTCAAGTTGCCGGCCAATAGATGCTTGATATAAAGCCCAATTAGCCTTTCTAAGATTTCTTTTCTTGATATTAGCGCATAGTCTTAAATCATATTCCACTTTCATTTTATCATCAAATGATCACTGCCTAATTTTTTTATTTATAACTTCCAACAAATTTTTATTGCAATATCATCTGTTGCTAAAGAAATATCTGGAGAGGATTTTTGTACTAAATTATTTACTATTTTAAGTCTAGTATCAGTACAATCATTTAGAGATACATAATTTGACTCTTATAGTGCTTCAAAAATTTGTATACCTCGAGTGTCATTTTTAGAGGACCAGGTACAATGATGGCCATTAAAATCTCCTGCTAGAAGAGTTTTTTGCTTAAATTCAGAAAATATAGTCAGCCAATCTTTAAATACAGTATTTACATTTGGTGGACAATATAGACATATAATATTTTCAATTTGACTGCAATTATGAATTCTGATCTGTAAAAATTCTATTCCAGAATTTGTTCTATTGCGAAGCAATTGTTGAGCTTTTACAGACCAGTGAACAATTATCGCCACTCTTCCATACTTGTCACTACGGTCCGATCTGAAAATTTGATGGTGACTATTCGGGCCAAGCCAAGTTTCACTTATTATAGCAATGTGTATTTTTTCCCTATTTATAGCAATTCGAAGTCTGGTAATTTAGGCCGAAGACTTTGAGCATTCCATTGTAAAATATTTATTTCATGTTTAATGTTTTCAAGCTCCATTTTGAGTATAAAATTTAAAACATGGCCAGTTCACAATAAATTCCATAATAAATGTCGTAGCAAATTTGTATAATATGTTTATACAAGTTCTTATTTTCTCCTCCCATGTTAAGCTGCTATCTAAAATTGAATGTTTCAACTTACGAAATAAAATTTTCAATTTATTATTTTCTTTGCTATCATTAATTTCATCTTTCTCTTCAAATTGATTCTCTATCTCTTCTTCGTTATTGTCTGGTTCTGATAACATTTCGACACTGTCTCTTTTTTGAAAATTGCGCCGTTTCGATGTTTTCTTATTTTGATTAAGTGTATTATTGTTAAGTTAAGTTATGCTTGTTACTTCCTGAATTCTTCTTTTCACTCTTCTTTTTTGTTGTTCTTACTTCCGCATAAGACCTTGACAAAATATTGTTTTCATTAGATACAATTAAGGCACATTAATGAGAAACGGAAAAGATTCTTCTGTCCTAATAGGTACTGGAGGAGGACTAGGTGGAACATAAATAGAAAGTGCTTTTTTATATGTACAGCTAAATTCAGCCTGAAGTATCCTGAAGTATCGAATATTTTAATATGAGTTGGCAAAGAGGAACCCTGGAAACAAACTCTCATTATTTTACTAGCTTGCCACCTTCCATCATAGCTGTTTTTACGTTTCAGTCTTTTGATTCCCAAAATTTTAGTACTGCTGTTTAAGCTTTCTAAAATCTCTTCATCAGTACGATCCAAGTCAATATGTTTAATTTCGCCATATACGTGATTTATTTCCATAGTTTTATAACAATTAAAACCCATTTCTTTGAAATATTTGCTGTTCACTAATTCTTCTGCACTTCCTTCTTTATCACATTGAATCAACACTTTATACGAATTAAGGTATTTAACACGTACGACATTCAAAATTTTTTCCGTTCTTAATAATTTTGCTAATTTAAATTGTTTAGGTAGTTGTTCGTTACCTATAACACATACTTCAAATTTTGTTCGGTCGATTCCTTAGTCGCACTAGAGTTCCCTGCCAAGGCAAACCGTTTACCTTTTCTTTGCACGGTTGTCCAAACTTCTTCTAAATCTACTTCTCTGTCCCTTTTGCTAGGTCTACTGAAATTATTATTCGACTCAATGCATACACTTTCTTCTCCCAGAGATTCATATTCTCTCCATATATCCGACTGTTCACAAAATTCTAATCCACCCGCTTCATTTGACTCAATTAAATCCATTATTTAATTAAATCCATTTACTATAGCAGCCAGCATAATAAACAACGTTACAATGTATTAATCGACAAAGCGACTCGCAGAAACCGGTTTTAGATATGTGACAACTACGCGTCTACTTGTAACAAGTGTCAGCGCACGAATCGATATATTATGTTATATATATTTATTTATGTATGTGTGTATGTATGCATGTATGTATATAAGTATGTTTATTTGTTTATTTGTTATGTTAATTATTCTATCAATTATTAGTTATTGCACCCTAACCCTATCTTATTTGCTATTTCTTTTGCCCTAAGGTTGCCTGGCAGAGATTGCTATTTGAGAAATAAGGCCGCCTTTTGTACATATACTTTTTTATTTTTTATATTTATTTTTTTGTATGTTTTCTGGGTGTGCAATAAAGAGTTATATATATATATATATATATATATATATATATATATATATATATATATATATATATATATATATATATATATATATATATATATATATATATATATATATATATATATATATATATATATATATATATATATATATGTAACTATGTAAAATAAGAAAAAAGTTTTGTTGTATATTTCAATACTTCAATTATTATAAATGAAGTTAATAAAAAGTTAATCTATACTAATAATTATTTTTTTTGTCTGTCTGTTTGTTCCGGATAATCTCTGAAACTGCTGCATTGATTTTGACGAGATTTCCACTGGCAATTAATTGATATAATAAGGTGTAGCTTAGACTGTTATTTTAGAAAAAAAATATACACATTAAAGTAAATACCATGTCCATTCCTCGAAGCCGCGAACGGGTCGCTACTTGTAACGTAAGTGGGGACGTAATGATTAAAATGATAATTAAAACGCTCCCAACACTATGATGGAAAAATTATTATTTTAAAATAAAATGACAGTTAAATATTAAATATAATTGTGTATATTAAGCTTTCTGTAAATGATAAATGAATGATTTGCACACAACAAATGGCTGAATCTACTCAGCGTCGAAGGCTGAAACTTGCTATATAATCACGTAAATGAAGTCTGGGGTTATAACTTGCTTAAGTTGTATGTAACGAATGTAAAACATGTGGGCATGTATCCATAATATGATTATATAATTATTATTAAAAGTAAGTTCCTAGTTGTAGCAGAATTTAAATGAATAAGTAAGTAAGTAATACAATCTAATTTATATATGTATTTATTAATTTGTGTACGAGATATAATTTGTGTGCGTTTTTGTTTTGATCAAATACAGACATAAAAAAAAACTTACCATCGGTCCTGTCTTCATCTCCTTTATTGTGTTCATCGTATACATAAAGACAACACATTCTTAACTTGATTGTCTTGTCTCTCAAGCATTACTTTTAATTCTTTCACATAACGCTTTTTATCTGTAACGAAAATAGTTACTTATTTACAAAATTTATAAATTTAGAGTTGCTCCTTACTTACTTTTATTTTAATTTTTTTTTTTATTTTGCTTTATTTTTTATAAGTAAATAAAAATATTAATATAGGAAATAAAAATATAATAATTACTTTATAGTAATGAAAATAAAAACACAATAAACAAATATTATATTAATTACCTATTTAAATCTACTGTTTTTGGAGTCGGTGTCACATAAAACACAAGTAAACTTAATTGATAATTCATTACTTGAAAAGTAGTTATTATTACCATAAACCTGTTCTCAACCATTGCTGAATGTAGGTAACAAAGGCAATATTCTTGAGATTTCTCATAGATATCAAAGTACAGTCAATACTCAATATAACTTGAACAAACACTATCAATGCATTTTTTCTCTTCTGCTGAACTAATTGCCGAAACATTTTGATATATAGTACGACGGCTTAAACATTATGTATGAAAAAGAAGAGTCAAAATACATATATAATTTTGAGGAGTAGTTATGTAAAAAATATACAATAAAGAACCTCGTCCTTTTTAAAGTTTGTTAAAAATTAAACTTATTGATATTTGTTTTAACTACAATTTGTTTACTTTATTTACTTGACTTATCTTTGTTTTTATAGTACCTATACCAAGATAATAAAAACGACAAGTTGACATAAAAGCTTAGGAAATGAAGAATCATGCCTTCCATCATTAGCTTATCGGAATAATACGACACTAGGTACTGACTTGTATTCTATACTTACCTATAATATTTAAAGAAATATCCTCTAATTACTTATCTTTCAGTATTTATAAATCTTCTATCACCATCAGCTGATCAATATCATCATATTATGACAATGTATATTATAAGAAATTTTGAACCATAAGTCCTTAGATTTCCCTCGATTTATCTGGGATGTCCTCATCAGAAATGGTGGCCTCAAAAATTCACCTTTTCAAACAAGAAAAGGAATGCTTGGAATCGGTCTACAAATAACGTAAAAGTCAAAATCGAAATATACAAAAACACATATTTTACACATATTTATCGAGCTATATAGCTCGAATATAGAACCTTCTCCTTTTTTGAAATCGGTCAATAATAAGAAGTTATATACCACATCGTAAATAAAAATGTGGAACTACTTATATATTTTTTCTATAGTAAACGTTTTCTAGTTAATCGTAGGGGACAGAAACTGAATTGCTATTGTCATTCATGTACCTGAGTAACGCAAAGACGTTTTAATGTTCATTTCGATTTTGTTCTTCGCCGCGTTTGGTTGACTAGTATAAAATTTAATAATATTTAAAAATGGATCAAAATTTATGGCTTCTTGTTGAGTGGATGGATAATTTTAAACAAAAATTATTTTCTAATTACGCTATAGTGAATTCTGATTGTTTAATTCGACACGATGGCGATTTGCACACGGGAAAAGTGATTTTGCTTCGTGACAGACATAATAATTCACGTAAAGCACAAGTTCTCCGTTTATCTGGTAAGATTTTCCGATTATGAATTATAAACAAATAAAACAAATAGGCCATAGTTACAATACATATTTTTAAGTGAATTAAATACATGTGCATCAACTGGGCACAATAAATTACATTCCAACGTCCGTAAAAAAATTAAGGGGTGTTTTTTATTTAAGTAAATATAAAAGATGGGAAGATCTTCAATAGCACTTTACTAACGTTGTATATATTTTTACATATTGTAAGACAAATATTATATATGTATGTATTTATTTAATATGAGAAATGTGAGTAAATACTGAGATTACTACTTATTACTACTGTATGTGGATAATTAAACTATCTACATAATATATATTTTTTGGTAACCGAAATATATACGAATAGCGAATAATTTAAATGATCTACAGAAATAAAATCTAAAAGTAATAGGTATTATAATTACGCAAAGCGGCTTTAAGAGTCCACTCTAAATTTATAAACAAATTAACCTCTTGAAGATAAACTGTCAAAAATATTTATCAATCCGTCAAAATCTCTTTCCTTAGTGCATATCAACGCTCAGAGTGTACCAGCTCATTTTACTGATCTTCTCGCATCTTTTGGCTCCGGCGTAGTTGATTGTATACTCATATCCGAGACTTGTTTTAAGCCTTCTCTTTCATCTGTTAGCTACTCTATTCCAGGATACCAGCTATTTCGCAACGATCGCACTCTGCAAGGTGGGGGAGGTGTTTGTATATACCTTCGCAACAATATACCTGCCGGTATCATTAAATGTTCTCTTAATAATTCTTTAGGAACGCTTGAATATCTTTTTCTAGAATTAACGTTACATCGTAAAAAAATCCTTTTGGGAGTTTTGTATTCCTCGAATGACAAAATGAATTATTTTTCTACTTTGGAAAGTGTCCTGGAATATCTATCACCACATTATGAGCATGTCATCTGTATGGGCGATTTAAATACATGTCTGTTAAAGGATGTTGCTAGATCGGATTTGTTAAAAGCATTGTATGAGTCTTACAACTTGCATTTGCTTCCAATGACTTATCCCACCCATGATTTTCCTAACTGCAGGCCTTTTATCATTGATCTCATGGCTGTCTCTAATCCTAATCTTGTACTTTCTCATGGACAAATGACTGCGCCATTTTCTTTTCACGATTTAATATATCTTTCATATAAACTTTGCCCTCCTAAGGTTAGAGACAAAATATTTCTTCAGCGCAACTTTAAGCATATGGACTTGGAACGCTTGAGGAAGGATGTGAGTAACATCGACTGGTCATCCACATTGTAATCTAATAATATTGACAGGATGGTGGACTCTTTAACTACTAAACTGATTTGCATTTATGACAAACACGCTCCTGTAAGACCAGTTCGCATGAAGCATGCACCCGCTCCCTGGTTAACACCTGTTATTAGACGAACTATGTGTAAGCGTGACAGAGCCAAAGCTAAAAACAAAAAAAATCCTTGCCAAGATAACTTCGATGCCTACAAAAAACTGCGTAACATTTGCAATAGAATGTGTAGGGATGCAAAACGTCGTTACATTCATAGCACTATCCAGAATCTCAGTCAAGGACAAGTTTGGAGATTCTTAGAGTCATTAGGGGTAGGTAATTTCAATGATACTCATTCCGTAAATATAAATCTCCATGAATTAAATTATTTTTTTATAACTCCACCTTTAAATATAAGCCCCCAAATTAAATCTGAAACTCTTAAGATTTTGTCACAAACTGTCCTACCAGACTCAACTCCCTTTTCTTTCAAAACTGTTTCTGAAGATGATGTCAGGAAACGTATCAAATCTATTTCCTCTAAAGCCATTGGAAGTGACTATCAGTCTCGACATGATTCTACCCGTGTTGGAAAGCATTACACCAGTGGTCACCCACATAATAAATTTTTCACTGACAAGTAATGTTTTTCCGGCTCAGTGGAAGAATGCGTAAGTCGTTCCCTTACCTAAAACTTCCAACCCCACTACCGTTGCTGAATATCGTCCTATTTCTGTTCTTCCCCTCCTATCCAAAGTCCTTGAATCCTTCGTAAACAATCAACTTCATGGTTTTCTCTCCTCTAACAATCGCTTATGTCCTTATCAATCTGGCTTCCGTCCCTACCACAGTACAGTTACTGCGTTGCTGAATATCACTGAGGACATACGATGTGCTATGGATAACACCAAGCTCACCGTGATAGTACTACTTGATTTCAGCAGCGCTTTTAATTCTGTTGATTTTGATATACTTCTGGGCACTCTTCGCGCAGCTAACATCTCTTCTTCAGTTATCAACTGGTTCTGTGCATATCTCTTCGATCGTCGGCAGTGTGTAAAAGCTAACGGTGTCACATCATCATGGTTGAAACTCACTGCTGGCGTACCTCAAGGCGGCGTTCTCTCTCCACTTCTTTTTTCTATTTTTATTAATAACATATCAAAAGTCATTTCTTCTCCCTGCCATTTGTATGCAGATGACCTGCAGTTATATAAACATTGTAATTTGAATGAATTACCTAAGGCTATCGAAACTCTAAACAAGGATCTTATTGCTATTGAGTTTTGTGCTGAATCATTTGGCTTATTAGTCAACCCTAAAAAATCGCAAACTCTTATTATTGGTAGTAACAAGATTAGAGGTAGAATCAGTTGGAACTCAACGCCGAAAATTTTGTATTCGGGAGTTGAACTTAAATACTGTAAAAACATACAAAATTTAGGCCTTACTTTTGACAGTAATATGTCTTGGACTTCACACATTAATGATATTAGCAAACGCATGCATTTCTCTTTCCATCTCTCAAGCGTCTCCAATATTTCCTCCCTCACAAAACCAAAATTATGCTTGCGCAATCTCTTCTCCTGCCAATTCTTGACTACGCCGACGTTTGCTATTTGGATGTGAACGAGAAGCTATTAAACAAGCAAGAGCCTTCAGTCTAAAGTCTTCAAAATCTCGCCATACGATTCATCTTTGGTTCGCGTAAGTTTGACCATGTTTCTCAATTAGGCGCGCTCAGCTTAATTGGCTCCCTATCCGCCTTCGCCGAGATATGCACATCCTTACACTCCTTGTTAAAATATCTTAATTATGAAAATTTTTACTATTTATCTCCGCCCTCGTTTTAACATACTTCCCACTCCCACATGCTCTAGGCGGTCGTGTGTCATACCGACACTAGACATACCTAAGAGTAATACTAAATACTTTCAGAAATCCTTCTCAGTGTATGCTGCAACCCTGTGGAACCAACTTCCTAAATCCATCCAAAATAGTCCAACCATCATTTCCTTCAAATGTCAATTAAAAAAGCACTTACTCGCAAGTTTAAGCGAGTAAATTGATTTTCAGACAGTCATCAATGTTCTAACCTTATTTTCAGCTCACTTATGTATGTATGTATGTATTATGTATTTTTTTATTTTATATATATATGTATATGTATGTGTATGTGTATGTATGTATATTTATATATGTATATGTATGTATGTTTGTATGGTGTATTTATATGTTTGTGAATATTTATGTATTCGTAATAAGTAAGTATTTAGTATAGTTATAGTAGTATTTGTATATATCAAGTTTTATTTAAGTGTGACACATATTTAATTAAATATGTATTTCTAATTTATTATAGAATTAATTGTACCATATTCTTACCCGCTGCTTAAAAACTCATCCACTACCATAGGTTGGCTGGAAGAGATCTCTTATAAGGATAAGTCCACCTTTGTGTACTACTTTTCTTTTTTTAATGTTGTTGTGTTTTTTTTTAGTACAATAAAGAATATTTAAATTTATAAATCTACAAATACCTCCTTGTAAATAAATAACTATTTTCGTTACAGATAACAAGCGTTATGTGAAAGAATTAAAAGTAATGCTTGAGAGACAAGACAATCAAGTTAAGTATGTGTTGTCTTTATGTATGAACACAATAAAGGAGATGAAGACAGGATCGATGGTAAGTTTTTTTTTATGTCTGTATTTGATCAAAACAAAAACGCACACAAATCATATCTCGTAACGCAAATTAATAAATACATATATAAATTAAATTGTATATTATAGTCATTGCAATATACGTTTCTTTATTCTACCCGCTGCTTATTTATTTAAATTCTGCTACAACTAGGAACTTACTTTTAATAATATTTATATAATCTTATTATGGATATATGCCCACATGTTTTACATTCGTTACATACAACTTAAGCGTGATCATATAGCAAGTTTCAGTCTTCGACGCTGAGCAGCTACAGCTATTTGTTGTGTGCAAATCATTCATTTATCATTTACAGAAAGCTTAATATACACAATTATATTTAGTATTTAACTGTCTTTTTATTTTAAAACAATAAATTTCCACGATAGTGTTGGGAGCGTTTTAATTGTCACTTTAATCATTACGTCCCCACTTACGTTACAAGTAGCGACCCGTTTGCGGCTTCGCGGATTGGTCTTGGTATTTACTTTAATGTATATATTTTTTTTCTGAAATAGCAGTCTAACCTATACCTTATTATATCAACTACTTGCCAGTGGAAGTCCCATAAAAATCAGTGCAGCAGTTTCAGAGAGTAGCCGGAACAAACAGACAGAGAAAAAGAAATTAATTATTGGTATAGATTAACTTTTTATTAACTTCATTTATAATAATTAAAGTATTAAAATATACAACAAAACTTTTTTGTATGCCATAGCACACTATAGTTCTTTTATTTATTATATATATATAAATATATATATATATATATATATATATATATATATATATATATATATATATATATATATATATATATATATATATATATATATATATAATATATATATATATATATATATATATATATATATATATATATATATATATATATATATATATATATATATATTCATCCAGAGGGTGTCTGGCCAAATATCTGTCCGATATTGATACTGGGCAGATGGTACGCGACCCCGGATCCTCGCGCTACTACTGTCATACTCCTTTGCAATCCATGAAAGTGGTATCCTTACCCCCCCCCTCTCCCCTTATCTACTTTTCTTTTCCCCTCTCATCCTTGGCTTGTCCCACAAAAATGGGTTTTGGAGGTCAGATGGCAATCGCTCCATTAAAAAAGCCACCACCTGCCACTTAAATGGTAAGACAGAAGATGTTGCTGGGTACTGCTAGGGCGTCGCCGCTAAACGACGTGCAGGCACATCGCCCTACACCTGTGTTAAATGGGCAAGGGCTACCGTGTCAAGTACGGACACGGCTAAAGAAGAGTACCCAGAAGGAAACTCCGCTTTGCAACGTGGAATATTGGCTCTCTAACCGGCCGATGCTGGGAACTAACAGATGTACTCAGAACATTTTGAGCGCCTTATTCCTCGGACAGACAAGGTAGTGGGTGCTCTGCACAAACTACTAACTAATATTGGTGGACCGAGCGAGGAAGTTCGTTTACTTTATGCTGGGGTTATTCGTTCGATGATCTTATACGGTGCACCTATCTGGTCTCACAGACTATCTATTCGTCGATGTAGAACTAAGATCTATAGCCTTCAGCGCAGAGTAGCAATTAGAATTGTTCGTGGCTACCGTACAATATCTTTTGAAGCTGCGACTTTACTTGCGCGCTTTCCGCCTTTAGATATTCTGGCATCTATGAACGCAAGATTATACTGTCGGATCCGAGGTTCAGTTGGGTACTCGCCCTCAAGCATGACCAATATCAGACGGGAAGAACATAATATTGCTTTCGCGACGTGGCGCACGCAACTTTGCCAAGAGCGTTATACATGCAAACGTGTCGTTCAAGCAATCCTTCCGTCATTTGAAACATGGATGAGACGAAAACGTCGTGTTACTTACCATCTTACACAGATAATCACCGGACATGGTAGTTTCGGTGATTATTTGTTTAAGATCGGACGACAGGCAACGTCAACTTGCCGACACTGTGGCAAAGAGTCTGATACGGCACAGCACACCTTTCAATTCTGCTCTGCCTGGGACGCAGAAAGGCAAGCCCTAGTAACGGAAGTTGGGCGTAATCTTTCCCTTCCCGTAGTCATAAGGACAATGTTGGGTAGGGAATCAGCGTGGACAGCCGTAGTCACCTTTTGTGAGACAGTCATGTCTCAGAAAGAGGCTGCAGAACGAGATCGGGAGAGGGAGAATCCTTCTCTCCATAGGCAACGTCGCCGTGGTGGCACGCTCGCTAATCTTCCTAGTGTTATATTAGGTTAGCTTATTTATTCTACTGCGGGTGGTGAAAAGAAAAAAAAAAAAAAAAGAGTCTACTCTCTTTAAAAGTGAGCTCCTTAGAGGAGCATGTCACGTGAGAAGGGCTACGGATGCGGTTCCACCGATTTCCCGGGCCCCTTCCGTTGTGTCGAGGACGGCAATCGCAGGGGTTTTAGTGGGGTGAAAATCCCACATAACCCAGTTCTTATAAACGGACTGGGTATCTTTAAAAGATTTCCCCTGCGTCAAAAAAAAAAAAAAAAAAAAAAGACCTTAACGGTCACGTGGGTAAGGATGCAGATGCGTATGAACGTGTCCACGGTGGTTATGGTCACGGTCGCCACAATATAGAGGGTGAAAATATCCTTAGAATCTGTATTGCATCTGATGTGGCCATCGTGAATACGGTCTTCCAAAAGAATCCGCAGCATCTTATTACGTATGCGATTGGACTCCACTCTACTCAAATAGATTATCTATTAACCAGGCGGTATCACGTTGGCAAGGTAACTAACTGTAAAGTCATTACTGGTGAAAGCCTCACGGCCCAACATCGTCTTCTTGTCATGGATTATGTCGTTACCCCGATAAAGAAATTAGCCGAGACGCGTAAGTCTAAGATCAAGTGGTGGTTGCTGAATGGACCGATGCAGACCGACTTTCTGGCAGAGGTTAACAGTCAAAATTTATCAACTAACACCGAAACTGCTCAGGATGCTTGGGATCGAGCTCAGTCAGCAATCATTACGGCTGGTAAACATATTCTTGGCGTTTCTAGGGGAGGACGTATTATGGACAGGGAGATACGGTAGTGGAATGACAAGGTACAAGAGGTGATTCATGATAAGAAGACTATATTTAAGGAGTGGCAGCATTCCAACTCTCCTAAAGACAGACTGGAGTACATAGCAGCGAAACGTGCCAGCGAAAGAGCTGTAGCCAGAGCCCGCAGTGAAAGCTTATTACCTCTAAATGATAAACTTGAAACTGTGGAGGGGCAGAAGCTCATCTACAAATTGGCACGTGCTCGGGATAAAGCGACACAAGATATCACAAAATGTCTTTGCGTCAGAGATTCCCAGGGCAAGCTGCTTTGTAATCATGCTTCTGTGAAGGAGAGGTGGAGAAGTTACTTCTTGGAGCTGCTGAATACTCAGCACCCGGGTAGTATTCCGTCTGAACCTCCTAACCTGGGATTTATTGCTCCAATAACCCTTGATGAAGATTTTGAAGATGAGATTTTAAGTAAAATGAAGTTGAACGGAGATAACGTGTGTCATGCCGAGAGAAAGGACCGTTAAACTGACCGCTTAATGTACCAAGAAATATATTGAGTTTTGGAAATTAAATTTGTTTATTAAGAGTAGCGGCTTACTTTTTAGTTTTGGTGTTTATTCTCGTGCAGAAGGGGTAAGTTTTATATTTATTTAAAGGACAACACTTGTAAAATAATAGGTGAATCATTGTAAGTAATTGAAATTTTTATTGTGTTGTAGCCTATTGAAACGCCCTTTATGCTCAGTGGCTGTCTGCTATTTTATGCAGCCGCCAGATTTTAAAAGAAAGCCCTGGAATAGTCGTGGCCTGGTTTTGGCAGAGTTCCGTATACATAGGCATTGTCGAGCTGTAGCATATAGAAAAAAACTCTCCTGGCGTCCAACTAGAATTAAGGATCTAGATTAGTTATTTAATTTTAATTAGTTAGTTAGTTAGTTTATAGATATAAAATGTATTTTAACATTATTTTTTTTCCATTTTATTTTCTTTATTTCGGAAGAACCCGTAACAAAATGGCGCCCAACGTTAAAAAAATACGGGTTCTTCTTGCTTGTTTTACTTTAAGAAATTATTTATGTGTTTTTTTTTTCGTTGTGATAATCGCAGCGTTTTATTTCTTCACTTACCCACAATACTTGCGATATATAATATGATATTGGATTTTATGTTTGTTTAACATGTTATTTAATCAGGTGTCCTTTTTATAAATAATTATTATTAAAATCTTAGTAAATAATAGGTTTTATGTATTTATTAGTACATAGAAATTATGTTTTGTAATCTTTTATTAATACTGTTTGGATAGTTTTTATGCTTGCTTATATAATTTCGTGTGTATAAAGGTCGTTTGTTTGCGGTTGCATAAGTTGAATTTTTCACTTCTACATTTTTATTTGTATAATTTCAAAATTCATTCATAAATTAATATGTTGATTAATTAATTTTAATTAAGTGAGGTATACATATTATATTGTGACTTGGACAAATACTGTTTTTATTATTGTTATCATTTAAGTACTTTTTTTTACGTAAATTTAAGTATAAAGGGTTTTCTCGTGGCTACAATAGGGGTGTATGGTTTTTTTCGTTTGTAACAAGCCTTACGTAATTTTATTAAGATTCAATTCAACTTCATTTAGCTATTAATTTTATGGAAATGGATCCGCATTATTCGTTAAAAGATGAGGTGGAATTTGAACTCGCAAGTCGGGGGTATACTAAAACAGATGGTTTAGCTTCAGTTTTAAAGAAAATATTAAAAAAGATGATGGAAGCGAAGAATGTCTTACAGGTGTCTTATGAAATTAAACGTCCGCAATCATGTATTGTTGCGCCTAGCGAACAGTTAAATATTTGCTCTGACAAAATTAGTAATATACTGTGTTATATTTCTGAACTACAGGAGAAGCCGGATAAACAATTATTCAAAAGATTAGTTTCTCGTTTGATCCATATTATTAATAGGTTAAAGTTTATATTACCGACTGAACAAACAGATAAAGAAAAAAAAAGGTTCTGCTTGATAATACTGTGATATTATTAAAGGATTTAGAAGAAAAAGATGAAATAGAAGATAACGAATATATAACCCAGGAAATAAAAGAGGCGTTGCAAAATTCATTGGGGGATGATAGTAAGAAAATCTTAAAAGAATTGAATAGTGACAGTTATAAGTCAGAAGTTATTCTACCAACCTCTAAAACTTACGCGAATACAATAAGAACTCAGAAAAGAGTCAGTTTTGCACAAAATAATTTAGATATTCCACCTTTTCATAGTCCTAGTAATATACATAAGTTCTTAAATTCTACTTCGTTAGATGATAGTAATTCGCGCAAACTAAAACTTGGACCGATAAGGCAATGGGGTGTCCAGTTTTCTGGAGATAATAAATTTAGTGTTAATGCCTTTTTAGAACAGACAGATGAACTCAAAGATGCCAGAAATGCTACAGATGATGATTTATGGCGACATGCCATTGATTTCTTTCGGGGGGACGCGTTAATCTGGTTTCGGGCTAATCGTCAAAATGTTTATAATTGGACAGAACTTGTTTTGCTACTAAAACGTACTTTTCAGTCACCTTATTATCAAGAGGAATTGCTATCTGAGGCAAAATCGAGGACTCAAGGCAAAATGAAGCAGTTCTTATATTTGTTTCGGTAATGCAGAATTTATTTAACAGATTGCCCCAGAAAATTTCTGACACAGAACAAATCATGATAATTGTAAAGAATCTTCAACCTTATTATCAAAGAACAGTATGCAGGGATATCTTTACTTCGATTACAGACTAATCAATGTCTTAAGAATTGTAGAAAGAACAAAAATAAATTGTGACAATTTTCAAGAACCAAGAATATTACTTAGTTTCTTAGAACCAGATTTAGCATATCAAGCTAACTCATCTTCAATCAAAGAAAAGCAAATATTTGAAATTGGAACTTCTGAAGTAAAACCTAATAGTAGAATGAGATGTTGGAATTGTAGGGAAACTGGCCACTTATTTAGGTCATGTTCAATACCCAAGCAACGATTGGTTTGTAATAAGTGCGGACGTTTTGGAGTGGTTTCCTCTAGATGTATATGTAAGGGAAACGCTACTGGGGAAGGTCAAGAATCTGCCAAATAAGCCCTTCCACTGAACTACAGAAGAAAGATTGGCAGGATTGGTTAGTGCTTATAAAAAAAAATGTCCCAAGGCAAACTGTCGGAGTTAACATTTAAAAAACAATATGATAATAGACCTTATATTTCAGTTAATATTTTGAACTCAAAGTGTGACGGCTTATTAGACTCTAAGCCTCTAATACAGTTGTCAACGCTGAATTTGCCATTACATTAAAAAGGTTAGGGGTGATTACACAAAGAATTAAAACGTTTTATATTTCGACCGCTGATGGTACAAGTCATTGTATTAGAAAAACATTTGATGTACCGGTACAGTTTAACAATCAATTTCATGTTATGTCGATGTTACTTATGCCAAATCTCAATCAACCATTAATTTTAGGTAAAGACTTTTTTGATTTGTTTGGAATATCATTTAAGTTTAAAAAAAAAACTTTGGAAATAAGCTAGAAATTAATGAAGTTTCCGAACAGCAGGCAGCCCTTATAAGAAAAGAAGATTCGGACGAGCATCAACAACATAGACTTATGGACATTATAAATGAAATTCGTAGCAATATAGGGACTGGTCTGGGCAGGACAAAGATCATTAAGCACACAATTGATACAGGAGACAGTAAGCCAATATATCAAAAACAATATAATTTTTCACCTGTAATAAGAAAACTGAAAGAAATACAAGTGAACTTAATGATATGTTGGTTAAAGATGTAGTTGAACCTTCACATAGTCCTTGGTGTTCACCAATTGTATTGGTGAAAAAACCTGATGGCACGAACAGATTGTGTTTAGATAGTAGACAACTTAACAAGCTAACTAAAAGAGATACTTATCCTTTACCAAGAGTCTTCAATATTGGATAATTTAAGAAATTCAAAGTTTCTTAGTACAATTGATTTGAAGTCGGCCTTTTGGCAAATAGGATTAGAAGAATCTAGCAAAGAAAAGACGGCGTTTGCAGTACCGGGAAGAGGGTTGTTTCACTTTAAGGTCATGCCATTTGGTCTGGTTAATGCTTCACAGTCGCAGCAGAGGCTAATGGATATTTTATTTATGATATGAGTTAGATGGCAAAGTATGGGCATACTTAGATGATATTGTAATCTGTTCTCAAACGTTTGATGAACACCTAGATACATTAAAACGAGTAATGAACATATTAAAACAAGCTGGCTTGACAGTAAATGTAGACAAATGTATATTTGCGCGATCCAGCTTAAGATTTTTGGGTTACATCATTGATGAAGATTGTTTACGAACATATCCCAATAAAGTTTCCGCCATATTAAATTTTCCGAGGCCCAAGACTTTTTGTGAATTAAAGCGATTTATTGGAATTACCAGTTGGTATAGAAGATTTGTTAAGAATTTTTCCCTAATTGCGGCTCCTCTGCATAATTTAACGAAAGGAAAAAATAAAAAGAAATTGACTTGGGATAAAGAAGCAGAAGAGGCTTTTTTGACACTTAAGTCTTTACTTACATCAACACCTGTTATGTCTTGTCTAGACTTTACAAAGCCTTTTATAATACAATGTGATGCCTCGAGTAATGATATTGGAGCTGTTTTGTGCAAAAGTATTGATAATATCGAGCGTCCTATAGCATATTTAAGCCGAAAATTAAACGAGAGGGAACAACGGTATTCTACATCCGAAAGGGAACTATTAAGTATAGTTTATGCTATCGAGAAATTCAGGTCATATATAGACGGAAGTAATTTTACCGTGGTGACGGATCATGCTGCTCTGAAAATGTTGCATAAAATGATAGATCCACATGGAAGGTTGGCTAGATGGGCCATGAAATTACAGCAATTTAGCTTTGACATAGTTCATAAATCAGGTAAATATAATACAGTTCCTGATGCGTTGTCAAGATCAGTGAACACTATTTCAAACGACGACACTTTTGGTCTAGAAATCTTAGACAAGCATAAAGATGTGTGGTATAAAAGTAAAGTTAAAGAATTACTAAATAAGAACAAAGATTATTTCGATTGGAGAGTGAGAAATAGGTTACTTTATAAGAAAATATGGTTGAAGCAATTTCCCGATCCAAACAGTGTTTGGAAATTATATGTTCCTGAAATATTACGACCGAAAGTACTAAAGCTTTGTCACGATGACAGAACAGCTGGTCATCTGGGAATTCGCAAAACGTTATTTAGATTAAAACAGCACTTCTATTGGCCTAAAATTATCTATGATGTAAAGAATTATGTTGGTAAATGTGAAACTTGTGCAAAAATGAAAGTTTCTTAAAAAGCGCCTCTAGGTCACATGGGAAAGCACAGAGTTGTAACAAGGCCATGGCAAGTGATCTCATTAGACCTTATGGGACCGTTTCCTAAAAGCAAAAAGGGAAATACGATGTTATTAGTCGTATCATGTTTGTTTAGTAAATTCGTACAACTATTCCCATTAAGGACCGGAAAAAGTGGAAAAAATTTGCGAAATATTGGAAAATCAGTTAATTTCAGATAATGGCAAGCAATTTAATTCACAAGATTTTGGAAAATTATTACGAAAATATCATGTAAAAATTTGGTATACGCCAAATTATCATCCGCAAAGAAATCCAACAGAAAGAGTAAACAGAGTTGTAGGCACTATGATATCTTCATATATAGACGCTAAAAAGCATAATGAATGGGATTGCAATATTCAGAAATTTGCACATGCCATCAGAACAGCTGTTCATGAAACTACGAATTACACACTATCATTTTTATTTTTTGGGAGGGAAACATCCATACTTTCAGGTATCACTTTAGGTGGTTCTACTTCGTCACTTTGTCACAACCAGCAAGTTGAAATAAACACTAAAGATTTTCTTTTAAATTTACGTAATCAACCTAATATATATAAAACGGCAAGGCGTAATCTTGAACTGTCTCACCAAAAAAGTTTAGGGATGTATAACAAAGATCGTAGGAAGGCATGTTTTCAAGTAGGAGATGTTGTATGGAAGAAAACTAAATTTTTGTCTAAAGCAAGTAATAATTTTATGGCTAAACTTGCACCGAAGTTTGAGAAGGCTATTATTACAGAAAAACAATCGGAGAATACTTACCTTTTAAGTAACATTCAAGGCAAAGCTTTGGGTGTTTGGCATGCTAAGGATTTAAAACCAGCATGGCGGGGAACAATTACTTATTAAGACGGGGAAAAAAAAATGCCTAGGGACGATGCCACATCAATGGCGGCACAGTTTTATTACCCCTATTTACAAAGGAAGGGGCAGTGTTCAAGATTGCGGTAGTTATAGGGGCATTAAGATTATGAGTCACACCATGAAGCTCTTCGAGCGCGTGATTGCCCTCAGGCTTCACCGAGAGTGTACTCTCTGTGAGTGTCAATATGGATTTCAGCCAGGATCAGGCACTACGGACGCCATTTTTGCCCTCAGAATTTTGATGGAGGCACACAGGGAAAAGAGGAGAGCTCTGCATGTGGCATTCTTAGACCTGCAGAAGGCCTTTGACTGTGTGCCACGTCAGTGTATCTGGTGGGCACTGTGATCCAAAGGGATCCCTGAATCCTATGTTGCTATTATCAGAGACATGTACAATGACTCTGTTTCTACAGTTAGGACCGCTGTTGGCGATACCAAACCCTTCCCAATTACAGTAGGGGTTCACCAAGGCTCAGCTCTTAGTCCACTTTTGTTTAATGTAGTGCTAGATACTGTCACGGCTCACATCCAGGACCAGCCTCAATGGCTGATGATGTATGCCGATGACATAATACTCATTGACGAGAACCGACTGATGCTGGAGCGTAAAGTGAATGCCTGGAAGGGTGCGCTTGAGAACGGTGATCTTAAATTGAATGTGTCAAAGACCGAGTACATGGCTTGCGGGAACCCAAACTCGAGCACCATCCACATCGGGCCTGAGCCAGCCGTTAAGTCGGAGAAGTTCAGGTCCCTTGGATCCATAATGCACGAGTCCGGTGGCATCGACTACGATGTCCACGCCCGGGTTAGCGCTGCTTGGGCCAAATGGTGAGAGGTTACTAGTGTGGTCTGCGATCGCAGAATACCGCCCAAACTCAAGGGGCTGATATACAAGAGCATGAACCGACCAGTTCTTTTATACGGCAGCGAATATTGGGCAGCTTTATCTCGGCACACTCAGGAGCTTAACGTAACGGAGATGAAGATGCTGAGGTTGATGTGTGGCGTTACTCGGCCTGACCGCATACGCAACACATTCATTCGAGGTAGTCTTGGGATCCGTGACGTAGCGGATAAGCTCCAAGAGCGTCGTCTGAGATGGTATGGCCACGTTTTGCGCCCGCCTAAGAACTACATCGGAAAGAAATGCCTTGATATGTAGACCCTGGAGTAAGACCCCCCGGACGCCCAAGGAAGCGATGGCTGGACGTCGTGACGCAGGACATGAGAGCCAATTGACTAACCACTGAGGATGCTCAAGATCGTGCAAAGTGGAGTAGATAAAGTAGGAAAGCAGACCCTGGCAATAGGCCGGGATAATGCTAAGTAGAAGAATATATATATATATATATATATATATATATATATATATATATATATATATATATATATATATATATATATATATACTATCAACATATATATATATATATATATATATATATATATATATATATATATATATATATATATATATATATATATATATATGTATATATATATATATATATATATATATATATATATATATATATATATATATATATATATATTATATATATATATATATATATATGTTTGATAGTATATTTTTCTTATTATACATACGTTTTACTTATGTGTTTTATAAATTCTTGTTTGTTACACCTATAACCCTGTCTTAATTTACTACTTCATTTGCCCTAAGATTGCCTGACAGGGATTCCTATTTGAGCAATCAGGCCTTTTGTACATATATTTGGTTTTTAAAGAAAAGTCGCTATTATTAATTTGGTTTTTCAGCTCTATGGTACCAACCAACATACGTCCTTCCCCAGTGCTCCGAAGATGCTGCACGCCAGAGATGAATCTGACTCTAGTGACAGTAATATTGAACCTGAAGTAAGAACATACTATATATTTTTTATATAAAATGATAATACTAGAATACTCATTGTTGACATACTTAATGATTTTTGAAGTTGTACTTCTTTGAGGTTAGGTGAATAAGGGTAATTTTATTACGGATAAAATACAAATGAATAAAATATTAATAGTAATAAATTAATTATATTATTAAGTAATATTAATAAATTAATCATTTGTTATCCGCTACACCAGCCAAATCACTATCACTATTAATTTGAATTAAGTTTCCGCCTTCTCTCTTCCGTAGAAATATTTTGCCATTTGTCACCCAACAGTAACGGTAATCGTTTGCTTTAGCAAATTCACGTGACTGGAGAAACAGTTTTTTCATTTCTACAATCAGGTTCTCTTAGATAAATATCGGCTTTGAAGGTCCTGGTAAAGAGAGTATATCTGTAGTTAACCTATTGTTTTCCTTATTATATTTCTTATATGCGCTTATTATTCGTTATTTTAATGTTACTGTGGTAAAATTAAAATTGCAGTTTTTCGATCGGGAACATTTGTTTTAATTTTGAAAGCGTCTTTAATGTCTGATGGTTGAACTGTTACTTTAAGCAATTTTGTTAAATTTATAACTGTGTCAACCAAGGACGACTTGCTTTCTGGCTGGAGAGTTGGTAAATTTCTAATTTCTAAGCATGTGGATCTCATGTCACGTTCAAAGCTTTCCAATTTCCCTTCCAAGTGAGTAATATAATTTAATTGTACAGTCTTTTCCTTCTCAAGTTTATTAACTTGAGTTTGCAACGTATTCAGAGAATGGGCAAGAAAATCCACGGAAGATTGTATATTCTCGAACATTTTGAAGAGCTTGTCGTATTTTTGGTTCTGTTGTTCTTGAAATTCTTTCATCATCAGCTTCATTTCGGAGATAAAATTTACCAAATTTCCTTGGTTACAATCTGTTCGGCTGTTTTTTGATCGCAATGTGACATTAGAAGTGTCTTCAGTGGAAGTTACACTTTTAGGTGCAGTAGCAGTTTTAGTTGCTGCAAGAAGGACTTCAGCTTGGGGTGTTGGCGGAGTTCGTTTATTAAGTGTTAAAATAATAAGTAAAAATATAATAATAAAAAATAAAAATAAAAAGAAAAAAAAATTAAAAAAATATATGTATATAAATACTCAAAATGACTAAACGCGACAAAGATTTCATCTCCCGAACCATTTAAGTGTCAAACAGTGCCTATCGCCACTCGGCAATGTGCTCACTGTTACTGTTTGATCAAAGAATGTATCTTTAGCGTCGTTATTTGGTTCGGAATCATTTAGTCGCCGTTAGCCGTGACTTTGACTATTGTTTTGAAGGGCAGGGGCACTCCACATTACAACACAAATTCACTTTTTGAGAATAAATATTGCATATTTGCTCAAGAGTTTGTCACTGTTTATCGCTGTTTATTAATTAAGGATAAGCCAGTCTTTAAATGCAATGAAATAACAAAATAACTGATATTATTCTATATTTTAAAATCATAAATTAGGAGCGTTTTAAAACACGTCGGTTCTAGTTGACGGCCAAGGGGGAGGAATATATATATATATATATATATATATATATATATATATATATATATATATATATATATATATATATATATATATATATATATATATATATATATATATATATATATATATATATATATATATATATATATATATATATATATATATATATGTATGTGTGTATATATTTGAATCGCTCTGAAAATTTTTAAAAATTTTAAACACAATGTATATTTATTATTATGCATCTAAAAAAATATATGTACATAAACTAAAACGATAATTTCAATGTAATATTTTTGTAGTGGAGGTAAATATAAAATGTATAAATAAATATAAATATGTGTTTGAACATTACAACTGTAAGCAGACTACTTTCTACTTTATTACATTACAGCGTAAATACTACACTAAAAGTACTAAAAAAACACTACACATTTTATTTTTATATATACACCGGCCATTCTTTGGCTAGCATGCCGTATCCACTTTAAAAGATGGTGCATTTAGTTTTAATTTATTTTTTTGTTTTATTCTTTTTTATTAATATTTAATGTTATCATCACTTGTGGATCATAATTAATAAATAAAGAAACAAAACATCGCCAATGTTTAAAATATTATTTATATTACACAAAAAAAATGTTTGAATTTTCTTTTAAACAATGATCTTATTAAATAGAAAGATAAATTAATTCATTAGACAAAATATATTATACAATTAAGCTTGCGAGTAATCGACGTAATTTTAATAAACCTTCAAAAAGCGCGTCTACCTCAACCTTAAAGGCTGGCAACGCACCTGTAACACCTAGATGTTACACGGGGTCGTGGGCGTCGGTGATCACTTGCCAACAGGTGACCCGAACGCTCGTTTGCCTTGTCTTTCCCATTTAATGCATTTTATTATTTATTAATCATTTTGTGTTGTAACACTTGATATAGGTTTCAAACATGATTTCTAGCTGGATATTAGATGGTATTCAATCAATAACGACAAAATTATTTACTTATGGATGTCTCTATAATAATGATTAATCAAATGATTTGTTGTTTATTATATTATAACATTATAGTATATATTCTATTGCAGTAGTAGTTACTGCAAAGGTATACCGCATATGTAATAATATCATTAATATCAAATATATCAAAATATTAATGATAATTTAAATCTTATAAAAATTAACTAGGTACCGGATAAATATTTTTATTAATTTAAGCTTTCTTTTGAATGTAACAAAATGAAAAATAAAATGTAGTTGAAATATAAGAAAGTGATTTAAAATAAAAATTATTTAATCTTCATCATCAGGAATTTATTAACAATATTGGTATGTCAAATAGGTATGGCATTCGTTATGCATACAAGTATTTATCACATTTATTAATATAAAATTGTTATAAAGTCAATAATCAATATAAAAATAACGTAGCTGAGTATTGAGTTTATTAGTTGATATAAGCCATTATTATAATAATTTCCAGTTAAGTATATTTCCTATTGACTACTGAAGCACCATACTAAAAAATACAAAGTATGTATTAAACCGAATATCTTAAATATTTGTTATGTTTAATTTTCATCCTTAAGATTTGTAGATTCTGGTGATCCTGGCCAGGGAGGCAAGTTTTCTTGATTTTGTTCTTCACGCGTTTTCTTGAAACGCTGACGATTACGATATAATTTGGCCTCATCAGTACATTTTGTTGTTATTGTAGCTCTGTAAGTGTTTTTTTTATTAAAAAACAAACAAGTCCAACAGTTTGAATACGTCTCAAAAACAAAGAAAACACAAATAAAACAATTTTTTTTATAAATTAGTTTAATAAAATATTTCTTAAATTTAGTGCTAATAATATGAATTTAAAATACAATTACCTACCTTACAACTCGTTGAGGGACACCACATGTTTCGGAAACAGTGTCAACGATGTCTTGAACCAGCTTCGGGTCCAACTGTTTCTTTGGCGGTTTGTTCACAAAAGCTGGTGATTGTTTTAGAGTTAATGAATAAGTGGCTAAGACCCTATAATTAAAATTGAAATTTTCTCCTATATAACGTTATAGTTCCTATATAACGAAAAGTTACTTTAGTATTCAACACAATAATCAAGCATGTCTATAAAAGAAATACGAATAAAAATATTTTCTTTGTAATCTAAAATTATCAATGAATATTTATATTTAAATATTTTTTTATACATACCGTCTTGGAAAAACAGCTTGTAATAAACGCCGTGTTGCTGTGGTATGAAAAAACCAGTGGATATCTTCTAAGATCCTTGCTGGAACAGTAGCGTTGCCATTTCCAATCGATACCTTTAATATTAATTTCAAATTTAGTTTTTAATGTTCTATATTTAAACTTGCTATAAAAGTAAAAGAGCTAAAATATAATTTGAATTTGTAAAAATACAAAACAGATCACTATTATCCGCCGGCATTACGTTGTTAGTAGTCTGTGCTGATACTCTTCTTATTTTTATCCCATTTGGTCTTCCATCATCGTCAATATCTTGAACTTGAGGTTCAACATAATCGGATATTTCATGTCTATACGAGCTCGAATCCTCTGTTTCCTGTGTTTCCTCTTTTTCAGAAACAAAAGCTACAAATTGATATGGCAGCTTATTAGATGAATTCTAAATATCAATCTTAACACATTCAAATCTCTTATCTTACAGTATCCTGAACAAATTTCAAATGTTAGTTTGCTGTAGTTATATTAAATCTAATAAATAAATGTAGCAATATGATTTCAAACTAGATGATCATTATTATTCCTAATTTCCCTTAATTTTACAAAAACTTGCTTAAGGAGTGAATTTTAATAATATAATACTTTCTATTGTTTGTTTGTAAAAAAATTGTTTGTAAAAAATACTTAGTAATTCTAGTAGTAGTTCGGCTTTTTTAATACATCTTTGGTGAATAAAAGTAGTTAAAAGATTAAGAATACCAGGAACAGTAAAATATAACAACAACAGCGTTGTACTTTGCTAAGCTTTTTTTTTATTCTTGTTCTGTTATATTAAAAGTAATAAGGTATAATAAAAGTAAAATTATTTAAGAATCTTAAATGTATTTAACAGATGTATTTAAAGTATATTAAAGAAATGCTACACATGTGGGTATTATGTTTAATAATATTGTTATTAAAAGTCTAATATAAATATCTATAAACTGCAATTTTAACCTACATTTATAATAGAATTCAAATTTACTTTCTGGAGAGTAATAATATTTCGTTATTTTTTAAAATAACTACAAAGTATGATTTTTATTTTAAGGACGTAATGTTTATGTTTTGATGAGAGCAGGAAAGGGGCGAGTGTTTCTTTTTGAGATCCACATATTTATGTATAGATTTTTTTTATTATATATATTTGAGATATTTTTTTATAAAAGTATTGGGTATACATATATACCATATCGGATTAACTTTGTTTTTATGACTTCGTTTATATGAATTCAGTTTTGGGCTGAATCTTTTGGCTTATTAGTTAACCCTAAGAAATCGCAAACTCTTATTATTGGTAGTAACAAGCTTAGAGGTAGAATCAGTTGGAACTCAACGCCGAAAATTTTGTATTCGGGAGTTGAAATTAAATACTGTAAAAACATATAAAATTTAGGCCTAATTTTTTACAGTAATATGTCTTGGACTTCACACATTAATGATATTAGCAAACGCATGCATTTCTCTTTCCATTCTCTCAAACGTCTCAATATTTCCTCCCTCACAAAACCAAAATTATGCTTGCGCAATCTCTTCTCCTGCCAATTCTTGACTACGCCGACGTTTGCTATTTAGATGTGACCGAGGAGCTATTAAACAAGCTAGAGCGTCTTCAAAATCTCGCCATATTTATCTTTGGTCTGCGTAAGTTTGACCACGTTTCTCAATTTCGCGCTCAGCTTAAATGGCTTCCTATCTGCCCTCGTCGAGATATGCACATTCGTACACTCCTTTTTAAAATTCTTAATTATGAAAATTTACCTCCTTATCTCCGCTCTCGTTTTAACATACTCCTCACCCCCACACGCTCTAGGCGGTCGTGTGTCATACCGACACTAGACATACCTAAGAGTAATACTAAATACCTTCAGAAATCCTTCTCAGTGTATACTGCAACCCTGTACCTGAAACATACTCCCTAAATCCATCACCCTGGAACCAACTCCCTAAATCCATCCAAAAAAGTCAAACCATCATTTCCTTCAAATGTCAATTAAAAAAGCACTTACTCGCAAGTTTAAACGAGTAAATTGATTTTCAGACAGTCATCAATGTGATAACCTTATCTTCAGCTCACTTATATATGTATTATATTTATGTATTATGTATTTATATATATATATATATATATACATATATATATATGTATATATATATATATATATATATATATATATATATATATATAATATATATATATATATATATATATATATATATATATATATATATCCTTCCACTTAGCATTATCCCGGCCGTCCGGGGGGTCTTACTCCAGGGACAGACATATCAAGGCATTTTCTTCCGACGTAGTTCTTAGGCGGGCGCCAAACGTGGCCATATCATCTCAGACGACGCTCTTGGAGCTTATCCGCTACGTCACGGACCCCAAGACTACCTCGAATGAATGTGTTGCGTATGCGGTCAGCCCGAGTAACGCCACACATCCACCTCAGCATCTTCATCTCCGTTACGTGAAGCTCCTGAGTGTGCCGAGATAATGCTGGCCAACATTCGCTGCCGTATAGAAGAACTGGTCGGATCATGCTCTTGTATATCAGCCCCTTGAGTTTGGGCGGTATTCTGCGATCGCAGACCATACCAGTGACCTCCCGCCATTTGGCCCAAGCAGCGCTAACCCGGGCGTGGATATCGTAGTCGATGCCTCCGGACTCGTGCATAATGGATCCAAGGTACCTGAACTTCTCCGACTTAACGGCTGGCTCAGGCCCGATGTGGATGGTGCTCGAGTCTGGGTTCCCGCAAGCCATGTACTCGGTCTTTGACACATTCAGTTTAAGACCACCGTTCTCAATCGCACCCTCCCAGGCATTCACTTTACGCTCCAGCATCAGTCGGTTCTCGTCAATGAGTACTATGTCATCGGCATACATCATCAACCATGGAGGCTGGTCCTGGATGTGAGCCGTGACAGTATCTAGCACTACATTAAACAAAAGTGGACTAAGAGCTGAGCCTTGGTGAACCCCTACTGTAATTGGGAAGGGTTTGGTATCGCCAACAGCGGTCCTAACATAGGTAGAAACAGAGTCGTTGTACATGTCTCTGATAATAGCAACATAGGATTCAGGGATCCCTTTGGATCGCAGTGCCCACCAGATACACTGACGTGGCACACAATCAAAGGCCTTCTGCAGGTCTAAGAATGCCACATGCAGAGCTCTCCTCTTTTCCCTGTGTGCCTCCATCAAAATTCTGAGGGCAAAAATGGCGTCCGTAGTGCCTGATCCTGGCTGAAATCCATATTGACACTCAGAGACAGTACACTCTCGGCGGAGCCTGAGGGCAATCACGCGCTCGAAGAGCTTCATGGTGTGACTCATAATCTTAATGCCCTTATAACTACCGCAATCTTGAACACTGCCCCTTCCTTTGTAAATAGGGGTAATAAAACTGTGCCGCCATTGATGTGGCATCATCCCAGTGTTCAAAATGCGGTTAAAAAGATTAGTAAGCATGAGCACACCACGAGAGCCTAACGATTTCCACGCTTCGATCGGAATATCGTCAGGTCCCGGCCTTGCCGTTCTTCATGCGTCGAAGACAATTCCGAGTTTCATCAAGGGTTATTGGAGCAATAAGTCCCAGGTAAGGAGGTGGTTCAGACGGAATACTACCCGGGTGCTGAATATTCAGCAGCTCCAAAAAGTAACTTCTCCACCTCTCCTTCACAGAAGCATGACTACAAAGCAGCTTGCCCTGGGAATCTCTGACGCAAAGACATTTTGTGATATCTTGCGTCGCTTTATCCCGAGCACGTGCCAATTTATAGATAGCTTCTGCCCCTCCACAGTTTCAAGTTTATCATATAGAGGTAATAAACTTTCACTGCGGGCTCTGGCTACAGCTCTTTCGCTGGCACGTTTCGCGGCTATGTACTCCAGTCTGTCTTCAGGAGAGTTGGAACGCTGCCACTCCTTAAATGCAGTCTTCTTATCATGAATCACCTCTTGTACCTTGTCATTCCATTACCATGTCTCCCTGTCCATAATACGTCCTCCCTTAGAAACGCCAAGAACATGTTTACCAGCCGTAATAATTGCTGACTGAGCTCGATCCCAAGCATCCTGAGCAGTTTCGGTGTTAGTTGTTAAATTTTGATTGTTAACCTCTGCCAGAAAGTCGGTTTGCATCGGTCCATTCAGCAACCACCACTTGATCTTAGACTTACGCGTCTCGGCTAATTTCTTTATCGGGGTAACGACATAATCCATGACAAGAAGACGATGTTGGGCCGAGAGGCTTTCACCAGGAACGACTTTACAGTTAGTTACCTTGCCAATATGACACCGCCTGGTCAATTGATAATCTATTTGAGTTGAGTGGGTAATAAGATTGAGTAATAAGATGCTGCGGATAAGAGTGAGTAATAAGATGCTGCGGATTCTTTTGGAAGAACGTATTCACGATGGCCACATCAGATGCAATACAGGTTCTAAGGATATTTTCACCCTCTATATTGTGGCGACCGTGACCAAAACCACCGTGGACACGTTCATACGCATCTGCATCCTTACCCACGTGACCGTTAAGGTCTCCCCCAACTATGATCACCTCGGTAGATGGTATAGCGAATAGAACCTCTTCATATTGCACCCAGAATGACTTCTTTTCGGCCCCGCTATAACCAGCCTGGGGAGCGTAAGCACTGATTAAGTTGGCGATAGCCCCCTCAACCAGTACCTTCACCCGCATCAGGCGGTCGCTGCGTCGGTCAACTTCGAGGAGACCATTCCGTAGCTCTTCAGATAAACTACTGCTACACCAGTTTTACCGGAAGGAGACCCAGTGTATATGAGCTGGTAACCCTCTCCGATGATACGGGACTTATTGCCCTTCCAGCGGGTTTCCTGAAGGAAAGCACACTGGACCCGACGCCTCATGAGTACATCTGTTAGTTCCCAGCATCGGCCGGTTAGAGAGCCAATATTCCACGTTGCAAAGCGGAGTTTCCTTCTGGGTACTTTCTTCTTTAGCCGTGTTCGTACTTGATACGGTAGCCCTTGCCCATTTAACACAGGTGTAGGGCGATGTGCCTGCGCGTCGTTAGCGGCGACGCCCTAGCAGTACCCAGCAACATCTTTTCCTTTTTCATATGAGTGGCAGGTGGTGGCTTTTTAATGGAGCGATTGCCATCTGACCTCCAAAACCATTTTGTGGGAAAAGCCAAGGATGAGAGGGAAAAGATTAGTAGAAACGGGGGGGGGCGGTAAGGCACCACTTTCATGGATTGGATATAAGTAGTAGGGATTCGGGAGCTCCCGAATCCCTACTACTTATATGTTTGTGAATATTTATGTATTTGTAATAAGTAAGTATTTAGTATGTATTATAGTTCCATATTTGTATATATCAAGTTTTATTTATGTGTGACATAGTGGCTGGAAGAGATCTCTTATAGGGATAAGTCCACCTTTGTGTACTACTTTTTAGGAACGCAAATTAAGTTTCACTCAATTTTAATAAACGTTATTTTTTTAAAAAAAGCGTAAGTTATCTTGGTCATGAAGTGACGGCAGAGGGTATACAACCGGGACAGGATAAATTTAATGCGGTGTCCGCATTTAAGCGGCTCCAAGCTAGGTATAGGTGGTATTCTCGTACAATACCAAACTGACGGTTATTTAAGCCAGTTGCGTACTTTAGCCGCGTTAACAGTACGGAAGAACAACACTATCATAGTTACGAATTAGAAACACCGGCCGTTGCCGAATCTCTAAAACGTTTTCGAATTTATCTTATTGGCATTCCAACTAAAGTCATTAACGATTGTGCAGCATTAAGAACTACTTTAAGTAAAAAAGACTTAATACCTCGAATTGCCGGGTGGTGGCTTACAATTCAAGATTTTGATATTGAAGTGGAGTATCGTCACGATAATCGAATGCAACATGTTGACGACCTTAGTAGAAATCCAGTACCTAAATACCCTAAGCACGGTAACTGTCTTACAAATCGATGAGGCGGCTTGGCGGGTAACACTACAAGTACAGGACGAACAGGTTCAATCTATAATTTGACAACTGAAAGGAGGAACGACTAATCCAGATATTATAAACATTTACAAAATTATAGACAATTGCTTATTTCGTAAAACATTAAACAGCAGTAGGTTTGACATTCCAAAATTATCTAAATGGAGTTTACTGCAAAAGTATCACGATCATGTAGGGCACATTGGCTTTGATAAGTGTGAGAAAATCATAAAGTCTCAATTCTGGTTTCAAGGCATGACTAAATTTATTAGAAAATATATAAAATTGTTTGACTTGTGCTTATGCACAAGGTAATTAAGTAATGGGAAAACAGAAGGAGAGCTTCACCCTTTTCCTAAGATAGATATTCCAATGCATACTCTTCACGTGGATCACTTGGGTCCTTTTGTAAAAACCAAAAATGGTAAATGTTATATTTTAGTAATACTATTATTACTAAAATTCTTTTACAAAATTTGTCTTTGCACGATCATTCAGGGACGTCAGTTCAATTAAAACAATCAGGCACTTGAAAGATATAATGTCTATACTTGGTAATTCTTATGAGATCTCTAGTGCTCGCCTAGCATAACTAGCTAACAGCATAAAAGGTATAAAAGGGTATCGAAAATTTTCTGCAGTTGTGCTGGGCGATTCTCTAAGACTATATAAACCAACAGTATCCGACAATTCTTCTGAAACAGATCTTGAAGTAGACAGAGATGATCTTATTGATTTATTGGAAAGTTAAAATTTCAATGCCTTTGTATGCTTATCTACCTATTGTTTCGTAATCATGTTGTGTACGAATATCAGAGTGTAAAATGTATAACTCTCACAATATCTATTATAATTTATATATGAACTAATAATATACGTGTTGTAAAGTAATTATTTTTAAAATCAATCATAAAAATACACATATGGCGGGGCTGGCAGAAACAGCCTAGTGTCAACATATTCCATTCTTCGCCTTCTGTCTGAATTCGAGATTTAGCGTGTTGAGTGGCGACGCATTGTCTCACTAGAACGGGGAAATAAATATAATTCATTCCTTCTCGTGGTGATTGAACCCATCTAGATATATGTTAATTATATTATCATGAGCACTTTAAGTATTTAATTAGTTTATATTTTTTTAAACATACACATTTGACGAATCAATTTTTGCTTATCAATTCTTACAATCAAATTTGTATCTGATATGAAAATTTTAAGTAGTTGAAACCATTTATATATTTTAATAAATAACAAATGATAAAGAAATAATTTACTATATTTCTATGTCCTTAACGCGTCGTTATTATTCGTTGAGGTATACAAGACGTTGTTTTTGGAAAACTATGGTGTGATGTTTAAAATACTATTTAAGATTTAATATCAAATGAGACAATTAATACAAAGTTTATTTTATAGAGTAATCGTAATTGACTATATTTTTATTTGCAAAATTTGTAATTTTGTATAGAAATTGTAAGTAAATATAAAATATATATATATATATATATATATATATATATATATATATATATATATATATATATATATATATATATATATATATATATATATATATATATATATATATATATATAAATATGTTTTTGCACATTCCATCTGTAAGCAGACTCTTTTCTAGTTTATTACATTACAGCTAAACAACTAAAAAAACACTACACATTTTATTTTTATATATACACCGGCCATTCTTTGGCTAGCATGCCGTATCCACTTTAAAAGATGGTTCATTTAGTTTTAATTTATTTTTTTGTTTTACTCTTTTTTATTAATATTTATGTTATCAGCACTTTTTTTTATTCTCATTTTAAGAGTCACTGGGTGACTATGTTCACAGTTCACTGGGTGACGATGTTGCTCTGGTTAGTAGTTACAAATAAACTTAAAAATATAATAGTTATACATTTGCATACTATTTACGCTTACTTATATTAAGCTTAACTATACTATATAACATTTTGGCCATATTGGATGTAGGATTTGAGAGATATATATTACAACTTCCAATCGAGTTGTCTGCAATTTGCGAAATCAAAGGTTCACTACGGGTACATTCCATTAAATATGATACACATCCTCTACAATTCCACAATCCGAACAATTAGGCGAGACAGTTTTCTTCGTTAAGAAACCAAATTTATTTAATGGAATGTGTCCGGAGCGAAGTCTAAATGCTGTCACAATATTACCACGGTCTAATTTACATACATCTATCCAAGAATGATAACACGGTTGAGGTTGAATAGTCTTATACCAAATACCTTTTTCCTTGGATCTTTTGTTAAAGTATTCTAGCCAAGATTTTTTACATTTTTCTTTAATATAATAAAGACAGTCCGTATAGAAAGGCAATACATTAACTACTTTTCCATCTGTACAGGCTTCTTTGGCATATGTATCAACCTTCTCATTACCAGTGATACCAATATAAGAAGGAATCCATTGCAGTACAACATGCTTGTTCAAAGATTTTAATTTTAAGATAATTTCAATAATGGAGTTGGCTATCGGTGTCCCTCGAAAAGTCGAGGTACCTCGAGCCAAATGTTGTAATGCACTTTTTGAGTCAGTAAGTCATAATTAATAAATTAATAAATAAATAAATAAAACATCGCCAATGTTTAAAATATTATTTATATTGCACAAAAAAAATGTTTGAATTTTCTTTTAAATAATGATCTTATTAAATAAAAAGATAAATTAATTCATTACACAAAATATATTATAAAATTAAGCTTGCGTAAAATTAATTAATTACGTCGATTACTCATCGACGTAATTTTAATAAACCTTCAAAAAGCGCGTCTACCTCAACCTTTAAGGCTGGCAACGCACCTGTAACACCTAGATGTTACACGGGGTCGTGGGCGTCGGTGATCACTTGCCAACAGGTGCCTCGAACGCTCGCTTGCCTTGTCTTTCCCATTTAATGCAATTTAATTAATTATTAATCATTTTGTGTTGTAACACTTGATATAGGTTTCAAACATGATTTCTAGCTGGATATTAGATGGTATTCAATCAATAACGACAAAATTATTTACTTATGGATGTCTCTATAATAATGACTAATCAAATGATTTGTTGTTTATTATATTATAACATTATAGTATATATTCTATTGCAAATGTAGACAGTACTACTGCAAAGGTATACCGCATATGTATCAAATATATCAAAATATTAATGATAATTTAAATCTTATAAAAATTAACTAGGTACCGGATAAGTATTTTTATTATTTTAAGCTTTCTTTTGAATATAACAAAAAATGAAAAATGAAATGTAGTTGAAATATAAGAAAGTGATTTAAAATAAAAATTATTTAATCTTCATCATCAGGAATTTATTAAGAATATTGGTATGTCAAATAGGTAAGGCATTCGTTATGCATACAAGTATTTATCACATTTATTAATATAAAATTGTTATAAAGTCAATAATCAATACAAATATAACGTTACTGAGTACTGTATTTATTACTTGATATTAGCCATTATTATAATAATTTCTAGTTAAGTATATTTTCTATTGACTACTGAAGCACCATACTAAAAAATACAAAGTATGTATTATACCGAATATCTTAAATATTCGTTACGTTTAATGTTCATCCTCAAGATTTGTAGATTCTGATGATCCTGACGACGGAGGCAAGTTTTCTTGATTTTGTTCTTCACGCATTTTCTTGAAACGCTGACGATATAATTTGGCCTCATCAGTACATTTTGTTGTTATTGAAGCTCTGTAAGTGTTTTAAGTGTTTTATTAATAAACAAACAAGTCCAACAGTTTGAATACGTCTCAAAAACAAAGAAAAAACAACTAAAACAATTTTTTATATAAATTAGTTTAATAAGATATTTGTTAAATTTAGTGTTAATATTATGAATTTAAAATACAATTACCTACCTTACAATTCGTTGAGGGACACCACATCTCTCGGAAACAGTGTCAACGATGTCTTCAACCAGCTTCGGGTCCAACTGTTTCTTTAGCGGTTTGTTCACAAAAGCTGGTGATTGTTTTCCAGTTAATGAATGAGTGGCTAAAACCCTATAATTAAAATTGAAATTTATTAACATTTCCTGTATAACGAAAAGTTACTTTAGTATTCAACACAATAATCAAGCACGTCTATAAAAGAAATACGAATAAAAATATTTTCTTTGTAATCTAAAATTATCAATGAATATTTATATTTAAATAACATTTTTTTATACATACCGTCTTGGAACAACAGCTTGTAATAACTGCCGTGTTGCTGTGGTATGAGAAGACCAGTCGATGTCTTCTAAGATCCTCGCTGGAATAGTAGCGTTGCCATTTCGAATCGATACCTTTAATATTAATTTCAAATTTAGTTTTTAATGTTCTATTTTTAAACTTGCTATGGAAGTGAAAGAGCTAAAATATAATTTGAATTTGTAAAAATACAAACCAGATCACTATTATCCGCCGGCATTACGTTGTTAGTAGTCTGTGCTGATACTCTTCTTATTTTTATCCCATTTGGTCTTCCATATTCGTCAATATCTTGAACTTGAGGTTCAACATAATCGGATATTTCATGTCTTTACGAGCTCGAATCCTCTGTTTCCTGTGTTTCCTCTTTTTCAGAAACAAAAGCTACAAATTGACTGTAACTTTCTGAGAAAAAAATGTACTTGTTGTAGTTTGTTGTAGTCCAGCTGTGTTGGCGGAGGTGCATCAGTTTGAGTGGCTTTATCACACATTGTTTTGGCTCTTCCAAGCAATCTATCCGGTAATGGTGTGCTACTAAATGGTCTACCCCTAGGAAAAAATTATTTTTCTCTCAGTATTCTACTCATTCGCTCATCGAGCTTTAGATCGTTGCATCGCAGCAGATTAAGGTCATGGCTACTCTGTGATGACACAAACAAAAAAAAAAGAACCGATTTTTGTTAGAATCGGAAGTAACATGTCAGAAACGAAACTTCTTTGGCAAACTAAAACTGCTCATATCTCGTTTATAATTACTAATTTACAGTTTAAAGAGACTTAGAAGGGAAAAGGAAATTCGAAATACATAATGCTAATGTAATATATAAAAAAAGTTCTGCGTTTACAGTAAGTAAGACAAGATTGTAGTACAAGTTCTAATATTTAACTACTAAACGAATACACCAATCAATACCTCTTCTATAAACTCAATCTCTCTTTCTCAATTGATCTCTCCCTCATCTTGAACAAAAACGTACCACATTTTCATGTCGTGGTTCATCCGTAAAAAATTTACCCTTATGCACCTCACCTCAAAGAAGTACAACTTCAAAAATCATTAAGTATGTAAATATAATATATAGTATGTTCTTACTTCTTTATAAATATATATAGTATGTTCTTACTTCAGGTTCAATATTACTGTCACTAGAGTCAGATTCATCTCGGGCGTGCAGCATCTTCGGAGCACTGGGTAAGTCCGTATGTTGGTTGGTACCGTAGAGCTGAAACAATAAATTAATAATAGAAACTTCTTTAAAAACCAAATATAGGCCTGATTGCTCAAATAGGAATCTCTGTCAGGCAACCTTAGGGCAAATCGAGTAGCAAATTAAGACGGTTATGGTGTAACAAACAAGAATTTATAAAACACATAACTAAAAAGTATTATAAGATAGATATATATATATATATATATATATATATATATATATATCTATATATATATATATATATATATATATATATATATATATATACACATATATATGACGAAGATCCATGTCCAGAGTTGTTTTTAAAAATAATGACGTCAGCATTGCTGACGTCATTAATGTCACAATTTTCCATGACAAGTAAAACTCGCAAATATTTCGTATAGACCTTTATTTATTACAATAAAGACGTCTACTGTTTACGATTTCTTGAGTCCGAATGCCCCGTGTAACAACATTCACTCTTATTTATAATAGTACCCCCACTATGAGTTTCTACAAAATCTGACTTTAATCAATTGCTTGTCTATAAATCTTTTAACAAATATTAATCATAATAATAATTTTAATTATATAAACTTATTTAGTTATATTAATAATCATTTTAGTAAATAATTATAATTTAACATTCATTCAATTCACATACATTCATTCAATAATTATTTATTTATTTCTAAATTGTTGTTACGCGCCGTTACGGCCGTTCTGACCGGCGGTGCGCGCTCTGCACCTGCCGTCTTTATGCTCTCTGCCAGAAGAAGTTTGCGTTTTGTCTGTAATAAAATAATATTTCCCTTTTTCAAAATTGGTATCTGTATACCTTCATACAGTTAATAATTAAGTGATTGTTTAAATTACATTTAAAATGTAATTAGTTATGTGTGAATTATGGCGTACACTGTGGTACTTTTGTACACTGTGGTACTGTTGTACACTGTGGTACTGTTGTACACTGTGGTACTGTTGTACACTGTGGTACTGTTGTACACTGTGGTACTGTTGTACACTGTGGTACTGTTGTACACTGTGGTACTGTTGTACACTGTGGTACTGTTGTACACTGTGGTACTGTTGTACACTGTGGTACTGTTGTACACTGTGGTACTGTTGTACATTGTGGTACTGTTGTACACTGTGGTACTGTTGTACACTGTGGTACTGTTGTACACTGTGGTACTGTTGTACACTGTGGTACTGTTGTACACTGTGGTACTGTTGTACACTGTGGTACTGTTGTACACTGTGGTACTGTTGTACACTGTGGTACTGTTGTACACTGTGGTACTGTTGTACACTGTGGTACTTTTGTACACTGTGGTACTGTTGTACACTGTGGTACTGTTGTACACTGTGGTACTGTTGTACACTGTGGTACTGTTGTACACTGTGGTACTGTTGTAAACTGTGGTACTGTTGTACACTGTGGTACTGTTGTACACTGTGGTACTGTTGTACACTGTGGTAAGGTAGTACACTGTGGTACTGTTGTACACTGTGGTACTGTTGTACACTTTGGTACTGTTGTACACTGTGGTACTGTTGTACACTGTGGTACTGTTGTACACTGTGGTACTGTTGTACACTGTGGTACTGTTGTACACTGTGGTACTGTTGTACACTGTGGTACTGTTGTACACTGTGGTACTGTTGTACACTGTGGTACTTTTGTACACTGTGGTACTTTTGTACACTGTGGTACTTTTGTGTAATTTGTGTGTTTGTTACGGCAATGAATAATACAAATTCATAACTCACCGCTTAGTTTAAACATTTTGATCTTGGGTTTGTTGCTCATTAACGTTGGTTCTCGGAGTCGACGGTTCAGGGTCGTCGGTTGATTGTTCTTCCGCCGTTACGGTTATCTGGTCTCCGGGTTGAGGTGCCCGACGAAGTTGATCATGAGCGACTTTCCTCGGTCGCCAGGAGCCCACGACTTTTTTTTACTAGGTATCGATCATAATCCAATATTCTTAATATTTCGTATGGTTCACTGAACTTAACATCCAGTGATGTTTGATTGCGAGGATTATTTTTAACTAAAACATAATCACCCCGCTGGAAGTGACGGTTCAGCATTTTACGACATCTTTTGTCGAACGTGGTTACCGAGTGCTTCAATATTTACAGTCTGCTCGTCAATGTTTACAAGACTGAGGAGCTCTGGAGGTACGCAATGCTTGCGCTGAGTAAGCAAGGTTAGTGGAGCTACGCCAGTCACACGATGGGGAGTGCAGTTTATTGCTAACTGTATTTCCTCAAGAGTTGTTTGCCATACCTCTGTTTCATAATTTTTAATCATGATCAGAGTGTTTTTGAGAGTAGCCACAACACGTTCTACCTGACCATTTGCTCGGCTGATTCTTGGTGATATAGCCTGGATCTCAACCCCCATACGGTCGCAGTAGATTTTGAATTCCCCTAGGAACTCTCGTCACCGTCCACTATGATTTGTGCTGGAGTACCGAATAGGTGAACAGTACGTTTCAAGGCGGCCAAAGTACTATGTGGATTCTTATTGGTCGCATAATAAAAATAGCACGTACTTTGTAAAGGCGTCTATAGAGACAATTACATACTGTTGATCACCAGATGTTCCCATTTTGGCCCGTTATATCCATGTGTATACTTGAAAGGCAGTATTCGGTTTCTGAATTGGGTGCATTTGAGCTTGAATGGCACCAGATGCTCCTTTGGATGTTTTACAAACTACATAATTATCAACAAACTTTCGAACGATTGTACTCATCTTATCGAAACCAGTAGTCGTCCTTAATTTTGTGTAACGTTTTCTCCCAACCAGGATGTTTCAGTGCAGTGTGAAACGAGTTAATTAAGCTCCACTGAAAAGATTTTGGCACAACTGTATAAAGCTTTTGACCAAAAGCTGGCTCTTCTATGATGCGTTTTAGAACTTGTTTTCTAGTAAATAACCATTCCTTCGATCATACTATTCATACTATCCATTATAGCTCGTAATGTTTGGTCGCGTCTTTGTTCCACTTTCAGCCAATCGATATCTTTGGTCATCATATTTACTGTGAGATCTAACCAGGATTCCCCCCTGCTGAAGTTAGTCAGCGTGTTGAAGTTGTTCCCGACCCACGCTTTGCGGTATTCCCACCTCAAATATAATTTTGTTTTAAAAAGGCCCCCCCACCAGCGCTGGCATTCTAGGCAGTAGATCCTTGTTTGTGTTTGGACGCCTTCAACGCATTCCAGTCTGTGATGACTGTAAATTTACGTCCATAAAGCTATTGCCTTGAAGTGTTTTATTAGCTCTACCTACGGCCAAGGTCATATAATTCATAAGAGTGGTATCTACTTTTCAGTTTCAGTAGTCCCTCATGCTCATGAAACGCAACGACAGTGGTCGTTACCCGCGATGGACTTGTACCAGTACTGCCCCGAAATCCCAGACTACTTGCTCGGTTATATAATTGAATCGGCCGCCTTCCTCTTGAAATCGTGTAAGTACTGGAGAGATATTAAGCACTGAATAAACCTTTTCTCTTGCTTCCTCATGACGTTTATTCCACTCCCATTTAGCTCCTGGCTTGGTTAATTCATAAAGTGGAACCATTATACGTGAGAAGTCCGGTATAAATTTTCTAAAGTAGCCAGCCAGACCACAAAATTGTCAAACTTGCCTGGGTGTTGGTGGTACAGGCGCTTTTACAAGAGCATCTATTTTTTTTTTTTTGGACTCGGACGGACTTGACCATTAGATACCGAGTTGCCTAGATATTCAATGAGCGCTTGTAAAAGCTGCATTTGTCAGCATTAATAGCCGCATCTTGTAAGGCGATGAGAATCCGTTCAATGTTTGACAGCCCTTCTTCGATTTCTTCACATTTGCTTAACACATCGTCAACATAAACTTGAGCTCCATTGCCTAGTAATAGACTCAAAGCTCTGTTGATACATCTTTGATAGACGGAACATGCTGTTGCTTAATCCAAAAGGCATAGTCACATATTCAAATAAACCGTCTGGTGTCACAAAAGCTGTTTTTTTCAATTGATGACTCTGCAATTGGTATTTGATGAAAACGTAGTTTTAAAGAACTGTCCTTTGGCCAATTGATCGATCTGATCCGATATCAATGGCAATGGATATTGGTCCCGTACGGTATTAGAGTTGAGCTCTCTGAAATCCACACACATTCGATCATCTCCATTCTTTTTTTTTTACTAGAATAATGGGACTACAATAGGGAGATTTGCTTTCACGTACAATGCCATGTTCCATTAACTCTTGAATAATGGCTCGTACGGACGACGGACTGAGCCTATATGGTCTTCGTGCTACATACTTATTTGGATTTTTCAAACGTATTTCCAGTTCACCAGTTTGACACGAGTTGTTGGGTACCCTCTGATAAATAGTGTTGATATTTGTTTAGTAGAGTGCGTAACCTTGCAATATCCTTTTCATTTGCAAGATCAGTCAATTTTTTAAAACATCGGGATTTGCCTTTGAACTTGGTTGGTATTCAGCTGGTGTGCTAACTTCGCTCCACCCGACGTAATCATCATAATAAGATTCGTATTATTTAAGAGGTTCATGCCCACTAGGATGTCTGTCGTCATCTCATAGTCTGCCACTATATGGAACTGTAGCTCTATGTTGATCTCATTTATAATAACAACCGCAACTAGAGTAGCTAATGAAAGTACCGGAAACCTGTCCAATTCCTCTCAAGTAATTTGTCGTTTGTAGTCTTTCCCTGGTACTTGAGCTGCTACGGATTCTCGCACAAGTGAACAGTCAGCACCACTGTCAAATATTGCCTGAAAAGTCTTTGTACCGAATCGGAGCTAGTTTAGATCCTCCTCCACAAGACCCAAGCTCGAGATAAAAACTCTGAAATGTCTTTTGATAATTCGTACACATGCTCTCTGAATCGCACTATGTCTCGAGAGTAACGGTTTTCTGACACGAATGTTGTGATTAGATTGTTGCGCATCTCAGCCCATGAGACAGTAGTGACCATCCAATCATCAATCCACATTTTTGCTCTTCCCTTTAAAAGGCTACCGACCTTCATTCGCACATAAAAGTCATTAAGTCTATAGGTTTCGATTGCTTTGTCGATGTGTTGGCACCACTCACGTACTCCCACGTTAGTGTCAGGGTCAAATGCTGGAAGATAAATGTCATTAATATGTACCTTGGCCTCTGCTGGTGTATTTAAACGTTCCGACATTTGCTGCATCATTTGCACCATTTGCATAATGAATTGTGGCGGTATACTATTCGTTATTGCATTAAAAAAGGCTGATTGTTCTTGTTGAATAGAAAGCTCCAGTATTTCCTGTGTTATTTAATTCATGGAACCGTTCTTCTTGACTTAAAGCATCAGGTGTTGAGCGGAAGTGGCGGCACCCGATCCCACTTCTGATGACGAAGATCCATGTCCAGAGTTGTTTTTAAAAATAATGACGTCAGCATTGCTGACGTCATTAATGTCACAATTTTCCATGACAAGTAAAACTCGCAAATATTTCGTATAGACCTTTATTTATTACAATAAAGACGTCTACTGTTTACGATTTCTTGAGTCCGAATGCCCCGTGTAACAACATTCACTCTTATTTATAATAGTACCCCCACTATGAGTTTCTACAAAATCTGACTTTAATCAATTGCTTGTCTATAAATCTTTAACAAATATTAATCATAATAATAATTTTAATTATATAAACTATTAGTTATATTAATAATCATTTTAGTAAATATTATAATTTAACATTCATTCAATTCACATACATTCATTCAATAATTATTTATTTATTTCTAAATTGTTGTTACGCCGTTATATATATATATATATATATATATATATATATATATATATATATATATATAATATATATATATATATATATATATATATATATATATATATATATATATATATATATATATATATATATATATATATATATATATATATATATATATATATATATATATATATATATATATATATATATATATATATATATATATATATATATATATATATATATATATATATATATATATATATATATATATATATATATACATACATACATACATAGATAAAAACTATATAAAATAAATAAAAGAACTATAGTGTGCTATGGCACATAAAAAAGTTTTGTTGTATATTTCAATACTTTAATTATTATAAATGAAGTTAATAAAAAGTTAATCTATACTAATAATTATTTTTTTTTGAACTACTCTCTGAAACTGCTGCATTGATTTTGACGGGACTTCCACTGGCAAGTAATTGATATAATAAGGTGTAGCTTAGACTGTTATTTTAGAAGAAAAATATATACATTAAAGTTAATAACATGTCCAATCCTTGACGCCGCGACCGGGTCGCTACTTGTAACGTAAGTGGGAAGGTAATGATTATTGACAATTAAAACGCTTCTAACACTATTATTGAAAAATTATTGTTTTAAAATAAAAATACAGTTAAATATTATATATAATTGAGTACATTAAGCTTTTTGTAAATGATAAATGAATGATTTGCACACAACAAATGGCTGAAGCTACTCAGCGTCGAAGGCTGAAACTCGCTATATGATCACGTAAATGAAGTCTGGGGCTATAACTTGCTTAAGTTGTATGTAACGAATGTAAAACATAATATGATTATATAATTATTATTAAAAGTAAGTTCCTAGTTGTAGCAGAATTTAAATCAATAAGCAGCGGGTAGAATATAAAAACGTATATTGCAATGACTATAATATATAATCTAATTTATATATGTATTTATTAATTGCGTTACGAGATATGATTTGTGTGCGTTTTTGTTTTGATCAAATACAGACATAAAAAAAACTTACCATCGGTCCTGTCTTCATCTCCTTTATTGTGTTCATACATAAAGACAACACATTCTTTACTTGATTGTCTTGTCTCTCAAGCATTCCCTTAAATTCTTTCACATAACGCTTGTTATCTGTAACGAAAATAGTTATTTATTTAGAAGGAGGTATTTGTAGAAAGTTTATATATTTAGAGGGGACTCTTAAAGCCGCTTTGCTGTTATTATAATACCTATTACTTTTAGATTTTATTTCTGTAGATCATTTAAATGATTCGCTATTTGTATATATTTCGGTTACCGAAAAATAAAAGATATATATTATGTAGGTAGTTTAATTATCCACATACAGTAGTAATAAGTAGTAATCTCAGTATTTACTCATATTTCTCATATTGAATAAATACATACATATATAATATTTGTCTTACAATATGTAAAAATATATACAACGGTAATAAGGTGCTATTGAACATCTTCCCATACTTTATATTTACTTAAATAATAAACACCCCTCAATTTTTTTACGGACGTTGGAATGTAATTTATCGTGCCAAGATGATGCACATGTATTTAATTCACTTAAAAATATATATATTGTAACTATGGCTATTTAATTTATTTGTTTATAATTCATAATCGGAAAATCTTACCAGATAAACGGAGAATTTGTGCTTTACGTGAATTATTATGTCTGTCACGACGCAAAATCACTTTTCCTGTGTGCAAATCTGCCATCGTGTCCGAATTAAACAATCAGAATTCACTATAGCGTAATTAGAAAATAATTTTTTATCAAAATTATGTATAGAATACATACTTTGTAGTTATTTTAAAAATAACGAAATATTATAAATCTCTAGAAAGTATATTTGAATTCTATTATAAATGTAGGTTAAAATTGCAGTTTATAGATATTTATATTAGACTATTAATAACAATATTGTTAATAATACCCACATGTGTGGCACTTCTCTAAGGTACTTTAAATACATTTAAGATTCTTAAACAATTTTACTTTTATTATACCTATAAGAATAGAACAAGAATAAAGAAAAGCTTAGCAAAGTACAAAGCTATTGTTTTTATATTTTACTGTTCCTGGTATTCCTAATCTTTTAACTACTTTTATTCACCAAAGATGTATTAAACAAACCGAACTACTACTAGAATTACTAAGTGTTTTTTACAAATATTTTTTTTACGAACAAACAATAGAAAGTATTATATTATTAAAATTCACTCCTTAAGCAAGTTTTAGTAAAATTGTCAGGAATAATAATGATCATCTAGTTTGAAATCATATTACTACGTTTATTTATTACATTTAATATAACTACAACAAAACTAACATTTGAAATTTGTTCAGGATACTGTAAGATAAGAGATTTGACTGTGTTAAGATTGATATTTAGAATTCATTTAATAAGCTGCCATATAGCTTTAATGAATTGGTTAGTTAGGTATTTTTCACAACGAAGTTAATTAATACTAACGTTTTTTTGTATATATATATATATATATATATATATATATATATATATATATATATATATATATATATATATATATATATATATATATATATATATATATTTAAATAAAAGTAATAAAAAGGCTAAAAAGGAAAATTTACCACCGACCGATGACTCCGATATTTCAGATGAGTTATATACGTAAATAATTAAAAGTACGTAACTAAAATAACCACTTTGTATTCTTATGAATATACCACCATCATTAAAAGATCTATCAAATATGTCATTAAGCAAACGTCTTTTACATGATAAAATATATATATAAGAAAGATATATATTATATTTAATTCAATCGTATTGCAGATTTTCGAAAACACGACAAATGACCTGGCCTGGATATATGTGGTGGATGGTGTGTGATACGTCATAAATAATATCACACACGTGAAAAATAATATTTCTAGAAACTAGCCGAAGCATCTCTACTCACTTTTTACGGTATTTTTAATGAAGAATTTATACTTGGTGATATTTAAAAAAAAGATATTAATATTTGTTATATCACTTTTATAAATAATAAAACATCTCAACTACTTCCTCTCTAAAAAGATTATGGAAAACGGAACGGGAAATAAAGAGAAGATAAACTTTGCCCTACTTTATTATTTTATTCTTTTATTCAATAATTAAGAACTTTAGCTATTTTCTTTTTATAATTAGCTGAAATTTCATGAATCAAGTAAATTCAGTAAAAACTTTAATTTGTAGTATTATTTTATTCTATCGATATTTGGCCTAATCATTTAAATTTGATTTATTAATGCTCGTTAATTGGTACTATCATTTCAAGGAATTTTTATCACGATATAACGGTCGGCGGTGTTTTCAAATATACCCAACGCGAGTGACGACTCGCTTATTCGTCGTCATTTATGTCTAGTTTAGAATTTGCATATTTTATGTTAATCATTACATTAATATTACATGGTAAAGAGCTATGTCTTAATTTCCCGTTTCTAAATTTTAAGTAAAATATTTACTTAATTAATCCGCGTTTCCGTTTATATTGTGGTTGGCGTTATAACGGTGGCTTTTTAATATGTACCGAACCATGATAATGAGGGTTGACTATATTTTTTTATTATTATAAATTTTTTGGTCTATAAGAAGATCTTTTTACGTCTTTTTAGTTTTTTAAATTTTCAGTAGGTGTTTCTTCTCTAAAAATCCGTAAATATGTAACTTTTAGATATTCGCTTTTAATTTATGCTAAAATAGGAATAGCAATGATGGGATTATTAGTCTATCAATTTTTCTTTGTGCTTATTTTAAGAATAAAATTTACATTTAATCCTGTTGTTATTAAACTTAAATTAAGCGTATTCTTTTCTGTTACGTTACGTTATTCTAATAATAAATATATTTTTGATTGTGCATATCTTTGCATATTTTGGCATTTTAATAGTGCATATAATTGGATGTCTAGTTATTATGTTCATAATGTAAACTATAAATTAAATAAACTATAAAAAACTATCTATTTTGAGTAGTTAAACTTTTAAACTTACATGTTTGTTTATTTTCTAAACTAGAAGCTCCAAGTTCTAGCAAAGCTTGGGCCGCGTCCAGTTCCCTCTTCGATGGTTCAAAAGACGTCATTTTCAATCAAAAATCTATCAGCAATGAAGATTTTAAAATAACAAAGTCGTTACACAATATGTTTAAGTGATCACTAAAAACAAACTGACTTGTATACTTCTAGAAAAATTTGTTATGTTACTTTATAAATATGACCGGTGGAGGGGTTGTCCAAGCTGTAGCCCTCTCATTGTATCTTACTCAGGTAAACAGCGGACCATTACTCGCTCATTTATATCTTTCCCTTTTCTCGGTAAGATTCTCTTTTGTTTCTCTATACTGTTTAAAGCAGATTAAAAATACAAATTACGGTTGAAAGTTAAGGAAAAAATCAGGAATATTTTTATTCATTTATTTATTTATAGACTTAAATATTTAGTTTTATTGTACTGTCTATTAAGTATCTAATACAAATAATGTGGATTATATTTTCTCTCTCCCTCTTCCCCTCGGACCTCTGAGGAGTTCAGACGTGTTAATGAGACCACTGTTTCACTTTTAATTTTGTCAAATTTATTTATCAAATTAAAGATAAAAAGCAGTTATAAATAATAGGAGTGCATATGTAAGAAGAGATCTCAACTTCAACAGTGCTGACCGCGCCTACTTGAGAACTCACCATCCATAGCAGCAACGCCCATCCGCTTATTGTTCCTTTTTTTTTTTTTTTGACGCTGGGAAAAAATGACATTACGCATACCCTTCCCGCCGGGGGGCGGGAGAGGGGTATGTGGGACTCCCCGGTAAAGACGTTCCCGGTATACCCACTAAAAATACCCAGCGACACTCCGACCTCACCTAAGTGGAGAGGGCCTGGGAGTCCATAGCGTCCAGGCCCTCGCCGGTGACTGCCCGCCCTACGGCAGGCCCTTCACACCCCTCCCACGTGGGAAGGGGTCTTTACAATGGCCGGAGTGCACGGCCATTGTGGTCCAACGAGTGGGGTGATCCTTGCGGTGCGGGCGGTGGCGCCCCCGCGCCAGTCGCCCGCTGATCACCCCCTAGGGCGGACGAGGACGGAAATTGATTCCGCCGCCTTCCACCCCTTCTTCGTCTGCGAAGCGGCGCTGCGAGAGGGTCATCCTCCCGCATGCGCTCCGCTGCCTCCTTCTGTGACATGACGTCCTCACAGAAGGAGGCTACCGCCGCCCATGCCTCCTCCCTCCTGAGCATGGCGGCGATCACGCTGGGGAGCTTGAGGTCCTCCCCGACGGCTGCCACCAGGGCGCGGCGGGGTTCGGCCCACGAGGGGCACACCACCAGGGTGTGCTCTGCCGTATCCACTGCGGCCCCGCAGTGGTGGCACGCTGGCGACTCCTCCTCCCTCCCTCCCGATCCGGTGCAGGTACGATCCGAAGCACCCATGCCCGGACAGCACCTGCACAAGACGTAGGGAGAGGGAGCCATGTCGCCGATCGAGCCAGTCCCCCAGGACGGGCCCGATGGCATCCAGCAGCCGTCGCCCAAACGGCGCGGAGATGAGGTCCTCAGCCCAATGCTGAGTGGCAGCGTCCCTCATCTCCCGGCGGATTGCCTCACGCTCTCCAGGGTCCGGGCGCTGGTTCAGCGCCCTCTGACCCGCCTTCCACTCGTACGCTCTGGCGAGAACCCAAGCCTCGAGCTCCCAAGGATGAGTTCTCGCCAGAACGCACGCCGATCCGCTTATTGTTCCTGCCCCAAGAGGTGTCCCGGAAAGTGACCAACGGCACCGACCGAAGGCGGAGTGCATCATCAAATTGTAAGCGCATTCAACTAATAAACACACAAGTGCAAAGGGGCCTACATATACTAGGCGGAGCGCCTTTTTGTATAGAAACGTTGATTGCCGCCAGATTACTTGGACCCCTGACCTTGAAGAGCAATCCTTTCACTTTGCAAGTTATCTAACTAAACTTGCTTGTCATTATACTCCCTGTTTAGTTCTGCTGCCCTGGTACATTGTTCAAAATGCCACTTAAACGAACGCCGCCGCCATCTGTGACATTGCCTGGAAATTCTAGTAAGGCACCTTGCGCTAAAACTATTTTGCAGACATTGCCTGGAGATTCTTGTAAGGCACCTTGCACTAATCTTACTTTGCCGAAATCTTCAGAGACTGAAGTGGAATCTTCTAAATGTTTAGATAATGAAATAGATATAGAAACCCTTAATAAATCTGCTTCTGATACCGATTTGACCGCTACACCATTGAGCTTTGTTTTCCATCGAAACAAGAGATTTAGGGCACAGATGGAAGACTCTGTTACTAGCCAATTGGATGTTTTTACAGAACAAATGAGTAAACTAGTGACATCATCTGCGGCCCATAATGCTGATGAGCTTAGGAAAGTTAATTCGATCTTGAAAGACATTCAACAGTCAAATTATAATATTGAAAATTCTGTTTATCTTGCTGCTCAAAATGAAGACTTTAAACAAAAAATCATAGAATTGGAAAATCAGGCTAAACAGGATCGAGATTATATCACCATGCTAGAAAGTAAGATTCTGGAATTACAAATGAATAGTAGGAAGTCTAGTTTTGAAATAAAAACGTTCCAAAAATACCTAGCGAAAATAAAGATAACCTCATCCAGATGGTTCTTAGTCTCTCTAAAACGGTGGACTGTAATATAACTAAGTCTGATATTAAATATATATATAGAATCAGACCAAAATCAGTCGAAAATAAATCGCCGCCAATTATAGTCGAAACTAATTCAACCATACTTAAGAATGACCTCCTAAAGATGGCAAAATCGTATAATATCAAGCATAAAAGCAAGCTCTGCGCCAACCACCTTGAACTTGGGATTAAAGAAGATACCCCCATATTTATAGCTGAACATTTAACTCCAAAAGCTGCTCGTCTGTACTTCCTGGCTAGAGATTTAATAAAATCTAAAAATTTTAAGTTTTGCTGGACTGCTTACGGAAAGGTGTACGTGCGAGAAAATGAACACACTCAAATTATATCGATCAGAAGTGAAAGTCAAGTGCAACAAATTTTAAATGGGCATCCTCAAGCATCGAAGCTCATTTGACTATTAAAAGATACCTCGACAGTGCTCAGTATATTATTCTTATTATCTCTATCTGTTAACGTGTTTTTTCTGAATTTTATCGGCTCTAAAGCTAAATTGTTAATTTATTTTGTAATTGCATTAATTACCGAGTTTCATAATTTAAATTCTGATCTTAACGTGTACTTAAGCCTCCGCTGGCAAACTACTCAGTTGCTGATAAACACTCAAAGCCATATATATCAATACTGTGAAAGTTATACATCCTCATCAATTAAATATTGCAGTTTCTTCATGACAAACTCAGATTACCTCGAAATAACCCTTTTCATTATACACCTCTATATTAACACGAACATTTTATGTAACGGATGAAATTAAGCAAACTTTGAATGAAATAGACAGCCTAACGCTAGCACGAAGTATTGAATGCGACTATTGTGACCTACCAAAATATGTGGATGTACACAAAAACGACTTAACTATAGTCTCACAAAATATTAGAAGTATATATTGCAATTTTGATGATTTCGTAGCAAATTTAAGTACTCTTTCTTTTGTTAGTGATTTGATTGTTCTTACTGAGTGCTGGTTACGATCCGATAAGCCTCTACCCCAACTTAAAAATTATATCTGTTACGCAACTACGCAATAAACCAGAACGACGGCGTAGTAGTTTATGTGAAAAATATATTTAAGTCGAATGTAACAGAAATTAAACTTTCCCAAGCATCCTTGTCTTGAGGTGGAGCTTTTAAATAGTACTATTATATGCATTTATCGTTCCCCCTCAAATACAAACGCTGAAAACTTTATAAATTCCTTGCATATATATTTGGCCTCCATCAAATCAAACAATCTAGTTATTGCAGGAGATATTAATATAAACCTTATAACTAGAGATACAGAACATACATATGAATACAGCATTAGAACTAACTATCTCAATATGTTTTCAACCTATGGCATACTACCCGGACATGTGTTACCTACTAGAAATAAAAATTGCTTAGATCATTTTATGCTGAAATTTAACAAAAAGAAATTTGAAGCATTTATAGCTATTTTACAAAGTACCATCACCGACCATTGTTCTACACTGTTAGTGCTATCTAAGCAAAAGAATATTAATCCTGTAAATAAAATATCTACTTTTATAGATTTTGAAAAAGCTTTAAAATATTTAAAGGAACAACATCTACCTGAATTACTCTCCTGTGATGATGCAACTCTGGTAACGAAACTTTTAATAGATAAACTAAGCAAGGCTATTAAAAAAAATACCACGATTCGACATATTCCAAAATGTAAAAGAATAATCAAACCATGGATTACACCCTGGAATTTTACGGTGTATAAATATTCGCAACAAACTACAGAAAGACTTAAAAAAAGAACCACAGGACGACGTAAAAAAGATTATTTATATACGATATAGAAACTTTTGTAATAATTTAATAAAAAAAAAAATTAAAAGAAAATATGAAAGAGAATCATTGGCTTACTCGATGAAAAATAATAAACTACTTTGGAACAACATAAAAAATATAACTTACACAAATAAAAAGAAGAGTCAAAACATAGAATTAATAAATATCAAACCAACGCCAATACAATCAGCTAATGCAATTAATGATTTTTATGTGACTGTAGGTAGGGACCTTGCCCAAAAAATTAACGGTGATGTTGATAAAAATAATAAGAAACTTCTAAAAGAAATCCCAACACAATCCCAGTCTTTTGTTATTATGGATACAGATTTAGTCGAAGTAAATAGCATTTTGATGAGTCTACAATCGGACAGTGCTCCTGGCTGGGACAATATACCAACCAAATTCCTAAAACATATAAAACATGAGATTATACCCATTATTACCCACCTGGCAAATCTTTGTTTTACTTCTGGCATTTTCCCTGCCCCGCTTAAATGTTCCCTAATAACGCCAGTATATAAGGGAGGAGACAGGAATGATATGAACAATTACAGGCCTATTTCAGTATTACCGGCAATATCCAAAATTGTTGAAAAATTAATCAACAATAGGTTACTTAATTATTTGGATAAATTTGACATATTATCTCGTTTTCAATTTGGGTTTCAACGAGGAAAATCTACAGAAGATGCAATAGCCGCCCTCACTGAGACGATCACAAGGCAACTCGACAAAGGAAATAAATGTTTTTCTGTCTTCTTAGATCTCAAGAAAGCGTTTGATACTGTCTCTCTTCCCATCCTTATAGATAAACTGGAAAAGACCGGAATTAGGGGAAAAGAGCTCGCATTATTTAGGGATTACTTATCAGAAAGAAAGCAAATGGTTAAATTGGGTGAATTTATTAGTGAGAAAGCCACTGTGACGTATGGAGTACCCCAAGGAAGTGTTTTAGGCCCTACATTATTTCTTGTATATATAAATGATCTGTGCAACATGCAGATAGAAAAAACAAGAATCATATCCTTTGCAGATGACACAGCGTTAATTTTCACTGGTAATTCTTGGACAAATGTCAAAATAACTGCTGGGAAAGGTATGACTCTAGTAAGTAGATGGCTAGAAAGTAATCTACTGACATTAAATACAGTGAAAACAAATTACATGTCTTTTTCAATAAATAATCAAACACAACCTGGTAACGACTTTCATATAAAAATACACACATGCCAAGACGTGCAGAATAAAAACTGTAACTGTCCTATTATAAAAAAAGCTACAAGCACGAAATATTTGGGTGTAATAGTAGACCAAAGATTATCATGGTACCCACACCTAGAAGAAGTCGCAAATAGAATCGGAAAATTAATATTTATTTTTCGTAAGCTGCGACATATACTTCCTAAACCACACACAAATGACAAATCAACCTCAAGAAACATTCTTCAGGAAACATTTATTGCTTTAGCTCAATCAGTGCTGACTTACTGTATTCCTATTTAGGGAGGAGCTCTTCCTAGCTCTAGAACGTGCACAGCGAACTCTAATTAAAGTCATATATTTTAAAAATATTATGTTTCCAACAGAACAACTTTATAAACTAAGTCATTTGCTGTCTGTTAGAAAACTCTTATTGCATACAGTTTTGAAAAAACACAAATCTCTACGCTATGATCCACATTTATTAAATAAAAGAAGAAATTATATAATTGCCCATACCTCAGGAACTAAAACCTTATTTGCTAGCATTCAGTATGAGTCACGGTCTTGTTTCTTGTATAATAAAATAAATAAAATACTAACTTTATACCCCATGCTATATTATGAATGTAAGAAAAAGGTTAAAGAATGGCTGGCACCATTAGGTTATGAGGAAACTGAAGCGCTTCTTCAGCATTTTAAATAGCCTTAATTATACATATCCACAATTACTCTATAATACACACACCTACACATGATTTGTTTTGTTAAGAACAGTAAATAAAATAAACTAGAATAAATAAATAGTATATTAAATTGTAAAAAAAAAAAAAAAAGAATTTAATAATCTATATATATAGATCTAAGATTAAGGTTTCTGTTATTTTTATGGTAATGGAAGAGCGGAGTCTCCTGGTACAGTACAATATCATGCTTAAAAGGAGGCTCCAATCACTAGTGGATTGTAAGAAACTTGTTTAAATAAATGATTTATTATTATTATTATTATTATTATTATATTTAGTTTGACATAATATGAGACATTTTTATTTAAAAATATAAAAAATTACAATGAAATAATTTATGAACAAATATATAATTATTATAGCGACTAAATGATGACGTGCCGATAATACTTAAATATGTCAGTACTATTTATTAATCCTAGGGATTTCACTATTGAACAAATGTATGTAATGTATGTAACTACAAATACCTAAAGAAAACATAAAAATTTGACCACAGTGGGATTTAAACACGCACCTCACGCAAACCGTAATGCAATAAATATATAACATTGCACGTGGCGCGGTGAGACAGCATTTGAATGTAACCGCGATGGTTATGAGTTTGGTTCTCTTTCATGACAAAGCGCAGCGGATAAATTTCGCCACTTAGCACTCAATGTCTTGAATTCGTACGGAGAGTCGAGAATGAAGTGCCTTTACACTATGTTCTTCCTGCCTACCCTGCTTTGTGGGAATAAGCGTGAAGTAAGGACACGCTTAATTTTCTATCAGCTACCTGTTTCATCGTCAAAGTTAATCGGCTCCATCATCAGACCATCCGCATGTTACCATATCAGAAGACATACCTGAGCAATACATGTACTCATTTATAATTTTTTACAAACACAGTGTCGAAGATACTGGAGAAAGGTGAGAGAATTAGCATGAGGGAAGTGGTAAGTAGGTACAGTAGCGTTTGGCGCTCCGTTCATACTGGCTACCCCAAATTACGGTTGGGATGTGTAAATAAAATAGATATAAAATTTTCTGAATAAATATGCCCTTTATCTTATTATATTTTTCAAACATTGACCATTACAAATATATTTATCCATAATATAGACAATACAGCCCGCTCGGAGTCTTCGAGCCGATGTCCGAGTCCCGCAAGGGACGTCCTTGCCGCCGACTACTTCTCTCAAGCTGTCACGTTAGTTACTGCTACTTTTTAGAGACAGAGTGCCCCTCCCCACCTGGTGTTGCCGTCATGGCTATTATGGCTAAACGAAACCACAAAAAGGAATAAAAATAGAATTTAATTAACTAATTGATGTCCGCAATTTCGTCCGTGTGATGCTTATTACATTTTAAATATCCGCTTTAAATATCATTACGTGCATACTTTGAAAACCATAAACAGTTATCAATTCATTAAAATTATCATTTAGTTACATGCATCTGTTATGAGAACATCACGAATTTGTTTAGCTGCACGAGTCTGTAGCAACTAGTCACTTCATTTTATTATCTCCTATACTTTTACTCTACATTTTTATTCTTTTAGATATCTTAGACTTTAGATTTTTATGATATTTTTACTGAATTTATTTATTTTTTTATTAATATAAAAAATCCTAGAGATTTATTATATTTAGACAATAATATGTATATTTGAATGTTGAGAGCATATAGGTTCCATCTGCATCGGCAAACTATGTATTGACTATGTTTTTATGTTGTTAAGACCTTTTAGGCACCTCGCTTAGTATTAATATCCTACATTTTTTACAAAAAAGGAAAAGTAATTTGAATTACAATATCTTATTATGATCCCACGTTTCAGAAAATATTTTTAAACCTTAGAAGGGAATTAACTTAAAGCATTAGCGTAAGCATAGCGTAAGCAACTTTATATATACAAATTTACAAAAGCATTTTCATTATATCATATTAGTATTGAAGTTCAATAAAAACCTCAACGACAGGTGTTGTCTACTTTTATATAAACATTAGCTTTTGCCCGCGACTTTGTCCACGTGTACTTACCATTTATTATCCCTCTATTTATTTGCCCTTTAGGGGAGAATTTGTCTATTTCATTTACATAGATCGCTTTTAATTGTAATTCAAAACTTCTATAACTATTTTCATACTTCTATCTCTGAAGATGAGAAAGTTCCATATATATTTACACCCTCAATTTTACCCCCTTCGTGGATGATTTTCTAAAAATCCTTAGTGCTCACTTACATCATGAAAGGAAGGTACAAGGGTACCAAATTTCAAGTTTCTAGGTATAGTAGTTTTGGAATTGCGTTGATATATATAAGTCAGTCAGTCAGTCAGTCAGTTCTGCCTGTTGCCATACATATAGATTTCAAAAAGAATTTATTTAATTTTCAACTTTTAATTTATTTTGTATATGCTATTTGTTTACATATATTTAATAAGCTCTACATACAGTCATTTTAAACGCAGATTTGTCCGGCCCTATTATTAAAGTAAGTTAAATAAAATAGTACTTAATTCTTGATTCTTGTAAATATCTCGATCTTTCCATGATTAAATAAAAAAAAATGTTACTAACTTGAGAATAAGAAACAATCTACATTTACTTCAAACTTTTTACCAGTTTGTCTAAAATATTCAAGGTGGTGTTTTTATCTAAATTACCGTTAATGGATTATGGATACCAGAAACGTATTTAGGCTGCATTACGTTTATTGCGCCTTCCAATAAGCCGTTCTTTGTTCCTTCTCTTATTAGGGAAACAAAAGTAAAATAGTTCTGGACAATTGGTTTCAAGCATAAATTTAGAACGTTCAATTAGTTTTGTAAATATTAAATCCAAGTAAGTTATACCTAAATTTTGGAACGAATATTAAGATTTTGGTATATTAAAGTGAAATGAAATCCATTAAATAATTCTAATGTACCTGGAGTGCTCAAGTGGGTTGGGCACGTCGAGAGAATGAGATAAGAGGGGTAAGAGGAGATCTTGGTTGACCTTTGAAAATACAGTGTCGAAAGTCACGTAAAAAGCATCCGGAGAGCATGTATGAAGAGGTTAATGACATTGGACGAGGCGAAAGAAGTATGCAGGGACCGCAGCGTTTGCCTCTCCGTTCTCTCTGACTACCCCGCTAGGGATGAAGGGAGAAGTTATGTATGTATGTATGTAAAATGTAGATATCTACTATGAATTGTATCAGGTAACGTTTATCATTTAATATACTGTACTAAAATAATTATTTACTAATATTATAATTTTATTTAATACCGCATGCCATTTGAATTGTAAATAGACTTATTTTACAACATTAAGCCCAATATTTTTGCTACCCTGCTATATATGGATAACAGCGTAAATTTCAAAAAATTTTTTTCAAAAAGTTTCAAAAAATATTAATCCACTAAACACGAATTCATGTATAAAAAATTGCTTGTACTATTGAATAATTAATGATCATCCGTATCCAAATAAATTATTTAATAACTTGCCTACTTAATACAAAATTAAGTAAATTAATTTTCAAATCGATTCATTATTTAATTTTTTAGAGTTTAATAGACTAAAGTCATGATAAGCATAACAAAAATATGATATAAAAATACATGATAGAGACATCCATAAGTAAGTAATATTGTCGATATTATTTGAATACCATCTAATATCCAGCTTGAAATCATGTTTGAAACCTATATCAAGTGTTACAACCCAAACGATTACTAATTAATAAAATAATTATATGCATAATGCATAAAACGCATTAAATATATAAATAAATGAATAAAAATATTCCTGATTTTGTCTTTAACTTTCAACCGTAATTTGTATTTTTAATCAGCTTTAAACAGTATAGAGAAACAAAAGGTAATATTACAGAGAAAAGGGAAAGATATAAATGAGCGAGTAATTGTCCGCCGTTTACCTGAGTAAGATACAATGAGAGGGATACAGCTTGAACAACCCCTCCACTGGTCATATTTATACAGTAACACAACAAATTTTGCTAGTAGTATACAAGTCAGTTTGTTTTTAGTGATCACTTAACATATTGAGTATAGACTTTATGTGATTTTAAAATCTTTATTGCTGATCGATTTTTGGTTTGAAAATGGCGTCTTTTGTACGAACGAAGAAGGAACTGGACGCAGCCCAAGCATAACTAGAACTTCAAGATTTTTAGTTTCAAAAATGAACAAACATGTAAGTTTAAAAATTTAACTACTCAAAATAGATAGTTTTTTATAGATATTTTATTTATAGTTTACATTATGAACATAATAACTAGACATCGGATTATATGCACTATCAAAATGCCAAAATATGCGCTTAAGCGCGTGAGTGAAGCAGCGAGAGGTGTAAGCCCCTTCCTCGCCCCTTCCTTCGGGAGTTGGGACTCGGGTTTAGATTTAGTTCCCTCCCTGAGTTTTTGCGAGGTGGATGTGCGTAAAATGTGCACTATCGACGAGAATGTACCAAAATATGCAGTAATAAATATGCAATAAAACTAAATATTTAAGTCTATAAATAAATAAATGAATAAAAATATTCTTGATTTTGTCTTTAACTTTCAACCGTTATTTGTATTTTTAATCTGCTCTGAACAGTATAGAGAAACAAAAGATAATATTACAGAGAAAAGGGAAAGATATAAATGAGCGAGTAATTGTCCGCTGTTTACCTGAGTAAGATACAATGAGAGGGCTACAGCTTGGACAACCCCTCCACCGGTCATATATATAAAGTAACACAACAAATTTTTCTAGAAGTATACAAGTCAGTTTGTTTTTAGTGATCACTTAAACATATTGAGTATAGACTTTATGTGATTTCAAAATCTTTATTGCTAATCGATTTTTGGTTTTTATGTGAAAATGACGTCTTTTGTACCAACGAAGAGTGGACTGGACGCGGCCCAAGCGTTACTAGAACTTGGAGCTTCTAGTTTCGAAAATAAACAAACATGTAAGTTTAAAAATTGAACTACTCAAAATAGATAGTTTTTTATAGTTTATTTTATTTATAGTTTACATTATGAACATAATAACTAGACATCGGATTATATGCACTATCAAAATGCCAAAATATGCGCTTAAGCGCGTGAGTGAAGCAGCGAGAGGTGTAAGCCCCTTCCTCGCCCCTTCCTTCGGGAGTTGGGACTCGGGTTTAGATTTAGTTCCCTCCCTGAGTTTTTGCGAGGTGGATGTGCGTAAAATGCGCACTATCGACGAAAATGTACCAAAATATGCAATAATAAATATGCAATAAAACTAAATATTTAAGTCTATAAATAAATAAATGAATAAAAATATTCCTGATTTTGTCTTTAACTTTCAATCGTAATTTGTATTTTTAATCTGCTTTGAACAGTATAGAGAAACAAAAGATAATATTACAGAGAAAAGGGAAAGATATAAATGAGCGAGTAATTGTCCGCTGTTTACCTGAGTAAGATACAATGAGAGGGCTACAGCTTGGACAACCCCTCCACCGGTCATATATATAAAGTAACACAACAAATTTTTCTAGAAGTATACAAGTCAGTTTGTTTTTAGTAATCACTTAAACATATTGAGTATAGACTTTATGTGATTTCAAAATCTTTATTGCAAATCGATTTTTGGTTTTTATGTGAAAATGACGTCTTTTGTACCAACGCAGAGTGAACTCGACGCTGCCCAAGCGTTATTGGAACTACAAACTTCTAGTTGTGAACATAAACAAACATGTAAGTTTAAAAATTGAACTACTCAAAATAGATAGTTTTTTATAGTTTATTTAATTTATAGTTTACATTATGAACATAATAACTAGACATCGGATTATATGCACTATCAAAATGCCAAAATATGCGCTTAAGCGCGTGAGTGAAGCAGCGAGAGGTGTAAGCCCCTTCCTCGCCCCTTCCTTCGGGAGTTGGGACTCGGGTTTAGATTTAGTTCCCTCTCTGAGTTTTTGCGAGATGGATGTGCGTAAAATGCGCACTATCGACGAAAATGTACCAAAATATGCAATAATAAATATGCAATAAAACTAAATATTTAAGTCTATAAATAAATAAATAAATAAAAATATTCCTGATTTTGTCTTTAACTTTCAATCGTAATTTGTATTTTTAATCTGCTTTGAACAGTATAGAGAAACAAAAGATAATATTACAGAGAAAAGGGAAAGATATAAATGAGCGAGTAATTGTCCGCTGTTTACCTGAGTAAGATACAATGAGAGGGCTACAGCTTGGACAACCCCTCCACCGGTCATATATATAAAGTAACACAACAAATTTTTCTAGAAGTATACAAGTCAGTTTGTTTTTAGTGATCACTTAAACATATTGAGTATAGACTTTATGTGATTTCAAAATCTTTATTGCAAATCGATTTTTGGTTTTTATGTGAAAATGACGTCTTTTGTACCAACGCAGAGTGAACTCGACGCTGCCCAAGCGTTATTGGAACTACAAACTTCTAGTTGTGAACATAAACAAACATGTAAGTTTAAAAATTGAACTACTCAAAATAGATAGTTTTTTATAGTTTATTTAATTTATAGTTTACATTATGAACATAATAACTAGACATCGGATTATATGCACTATCAAAATGCCAAAATATGCGCTTAAGCGCGTGAGTGAAGCAGCGAGAGGTGTAAGCCCCTTCCTCGCCCCTTCCTTCGGGAGTTGGGACTCGGGTTTAGATTTAGTTCCCTCTCTGAGTTTTTGCGAGATGGATGTGCGTAAAATGCGCACTATCGACGAAAATGTACCAAAATATGCAATAATAAATATGCAATAAAACTAAATATTTAAGTCTATAAATAAATAAATGAATAAAAATATTACTGATTTTGTCTTTAACTTTCAATCGTTAATTTGTATTTTTAATCTTCTTTGAACAGTATAGAGAAACAAAAGATAATATTACAGAGAAAAGGGAAAGATATAAATGAGCGAGTAATTGTCCGCTGTTTACCTGAGTAAGATACAATGAGAGGGCTACAGCTTGGACAACCCCTCCACCGGTCATATATATAAAGTAACACAACAAATTTTTCTAGAAGTATACAAGTCAGTTTGTTTTTAGTGATCACTTAAACATATTGAGTATAGACTTTATGTGATTTCAAAATCTTTATTGCAAATCGATTTTTGGTTTTTATGTGAAAATGACGTCTTTTGTACCAACGCAGAGTGAACTCGACGCTGCCCAAGCGTTATTGGAACTACAAATTCTAGTTGTGAACATAAACAAACATGTAAGTTTAAAAATTGAACTACTCAAAATAGATAGTTTTTTATAGTTTATTTAATTTATAGTTTACATTATGAACATAATAACTAGACATCGGATTATATGCACTATCAAAATGCCAAAATATGCGCTTAAGCGCGTGAGTGAAGCAGCGAGAGGTGTAAGCCCCTTCCTCGCCCCTTCCTTCGGGAGTTGGGACTCGGCTTTAGATTTAGTTCCTTCCCTGAGTTTTTGCGAGATGGATGTGCGTAAAATGTGCATTATCGACGAAAATATACCAAAATATGCAATAATAAATATGCAATAAAACTAAATATTTAAGTCTATAAATAAATAAATGAATAAAAATATTCCTGATTTTGTCTTTAACTTTCAATCGTAATTTGTATTTTTAATCTGCTTTGAACAGTATAGAGAAACAAAAGATAATATTACAGAGAAAAGGGAAAGATATAAATGAGCGAGTAATTGTCCGCTGTTTACCTGAGTAAGATACAATGAGAGGGCTACAGCTTGGACAACCCCTCCACCGGTCATATATATAAAGTAACACAACAAATTTTTCTAGAAGTATACAAGTCAGTTTGTTTTTAGTGATCACTTAAACATATTGAGTATAGACTTTATGTGATTTCAAAATCTTTATTGCATATCGATTTTTGGTTTGTATGTGAAATTGACATCTTTTATAACAACGAAGAGTGAACTGGAAGCTGCCCAAGCGTTATTGGAACTACAAACTTCTAGTTGTGAACATAAACAAACATGTAAGTTTAAAAATTGAACTACTCAAAATAGATAGTTTTTTATAGTTTATTTAATTTATAGTTTACATTATGAACATAATAACTAGACATCGGATTATATGCACTATCAAAATGCCAAAATATGCGCTTAAGCGCGTGAGTGAAGCAGCGAGAGGTGTAAGCCCCTTCCTCGCCCCTTCCTTCGGGAGTTGGGACTCGGGTTTAGATTTAGTTCCCTCTCTGAGTTTTTGCGAGATGGATGTGCGTAAAATGCGCACTATCGACGAAAATGTACCAAAATATGCAATAATAAATATGCAATAAAACTAAATATTTAAGTCTATAAATAAATAAATGAATAAAAATATTCCTGATTTTGTCTTTAACTTTCAACCGTTATTTGTATTTTTAATCTGCTTTGAACAGTATAGAGAAACAAAAGATAATATTACAGAGAAAAGGGAAAGATATAAATGAGCGAGTAATTGTCCGCTGTTTACCTGAGTAAGATACAATGAGAGGGCTACAGCTTGGACAACCCCTCCACCGGTCATATATATAAAGTAACACAACAAATTTTTCTAGAAGTATACAAGTCAGTTTGTTTTTAGTGATCACTTAAACATATTGAGTATAGACTTTATGTGATTTCAAAATCTTTATTGCAAATCGATTTTTGGTTTTTATGTGAAAATGACGTCTTTTGTACCAACGAAGAGTGGAACTGGACGCTGCCCAAGCGTTATTGGAACTTACAACTTCTAGTTTTGAACATAAACAAACATGTAAGTTTAAAAATTGAACTACTCAAAATAGATAGTTTTTTATAGTTTATTTTATTTATAGTTTACATTATGAACATAATAACTAGACATCGGATTATATGCACTATCAAAATGCCAAAATATGCGCTTAAGCGCGTGAGTGAAGCAGCGAGAGGTGTAAGCCCCTTCCTCGCCCCTTCCTTCGGGAGTTGGGACTCGGGTTTAGATTTAGTTCCCTCCCTGAGTTTTTGCGAGGTGGATGTGCGTAAAATGTGCACTATCGACGAAAATGTACCAAAATATGCAATAATATATATGCAATAAAACTAAATATTTAAGTCTATAAATAAATAAATGAATAAAAATATTCCTGATTTTGTCTTTAACTTTCAATCGTAATTTGTATTTTTAATCTGCTTTGAACAGTATAGAGAAACAAAAGATAATATTACAGAGAAAAGGGAAAGATATAAATGAGCGAGTAATTGTCCGCTGTTTACCTGAGTAAGATACAATGAGAGGGCTACAAGCTTGGACAACCCCTCCACCGGTCATATATATAAAGTAACACAACAAATTTTTCTAGAAGTATACAAGTCAGTTGTTTTTAGTGATCACTTAAACATATTGAGTATAGACTTTATGTGATTTCAAAATCTTTATTGCAAATCGATTTTTGGTTTTTATGTGAAAATGACGTCTTTTGTACCAACGAAGAGTGAACTCGACGCTGCCCAAGCGTTATTGGAACTACAAACTTCTAGATGTGAACATAAACAAACATGTAAGTTTAAAAATTGAACTACTCAAAATAGATAGTTTTTTATAGTTTATTTAATTTATAGTTTACATTATGAACATAATAACTAGACATCGGATTATATGCACTATCAAAATGCCAAAATATGCGCTTAAGCGCGTGAGTGAAGCAGCGAGAGGTGTAAGCCCCTTCCTCGCCCCTTCCTTCGAGAGTTGGGACTCGGGTTTAGATTTAGTTCCCTCTCTGAGTTTTTGCGAGATGGATGTGCGTAAAATGCGCACTATCGACGAAAATGTACCAAAATATGCAATAAAACTAAATATTTAAGTCTATAAATAAATAAATGAATAAAAATATTCCTGATTTTGTCTTTAACTTTCAACCGTTATTTGTATTTTTAATCTGCTTTGAACAGTATAGAGAAACAAAAGATAATATTACAGAGAAAAGGGAAAGATATAAATGAGCGAGTAATTGTCCGCTGTTTACCTGAGTAAGATACAATGAGAGGGCTACAGCTTGGACAACCCCTCCACCGGTCATATATATAAAGTAACACAACAAATTTTTCTAGAAGTATACAAGTCAGTTTGTTTTTAGTGATCACTTAAACATATTGAGTATAGACTTTATGTGATTTCAAAATCTTTATTGCAAATCGATTTTTGGTTTTTATGTGAAAATGACGTCTTTTGTACCAACGAAGAGTGGACTGGACGCGGCTCAAGCGTTACTAGAACTTGGAGCTTCTAGTTTCGAAAATAAACAATCATATAAGTTTAAAAATTGAACTACTCAAAATAGATAGTTTTTTATAGTTTATTTTATTTAAAGTTTACATTATGAACATAATAACTAGACATCGGATTATATGCACTATCAAAATGCCAAAATATGTGCTTAAGCGCGTGAGTGAAGCAGCGAGAGGTGTAAGCCCCTTCCTCGCCCCTTCCTTCGGGAGTTGGGACTCGGGTTTAGATTTAGTTCCCTCCCTGAGTTTTTGCGAGGTGGATGTGCGTAAAATGTACACTATCGACGAAAATGTACCAAAATATGCAATAATATATATGCAATAAAACTAAATATTTAAGTCTATAAATAAATAAATGAATAAAAATATTCCTGATTTTGTCTTTAACTTTCAATCGTAATTTGTATTTTTAATCTGCTTTGAACAGTATAGAGAAACAAAAGATAATATTACAGAGAAAAGGGAAAGATATAAATGAGCGAGTAATTGTCCGCTGTTTACCTGAGTAAGATACAATGAGAGGGCTACAGCTTGGACAACCCCTCCACCGGTCATATATATAAAGTAACACAACAAATTTTTCTAGAAGTATACAAGTCAGTTTGTTTTTAGTGATCACTTAAACATATTGAGTATAGACTTTATGTGATTTCAAAATCTTTATTGCAAATCGATTTTTGGTTTTTATGTGAAAATGACGTCTTTTGTACCAACGCAGAGTGAACTCGACGCTGCCCAAGCGTTATTGGAACTACAAACTTCTAGTTGTGAACATAAACAAACATGTAAGTTTAAAAATTGAACTACTCAAAATAGATAGTTTTTTATAGTTTATTTAATTTATAGTTTACATTATGAACATAATAACTAGACATCGGATTATATGCACTATCAAAATGCCAAAATATGCGCTTAAGCGCGTGAGTGAAGCAGCGAGAGGTGTAAGCCCCTTCCTCGCCCCTTCCTTCGGGAGTTGGGACTCGGGTTTAGATTTAGTTCCCTCCCTGAGTTTTTGCGAGATGGATGTGCGTAAAATGCGCACTATCGACGAAAATGTACCAAAATATGCAATAATAAATATGCAATAAAACTAAATATTTAAGTCTATAAATAAATAAATGAATAAAAATAATCCTGATTTTGTCTTTAACTTTCAATAGTAATTTGTATTTTTAATCTGCTTTGAACAGTATAGAGAAACAAAAGATAATATTACAGAGAAAAGGGAAAGATATAAATGAGCGAGAAATTGTCCGCTGTTTACCTGAGTAAGAAACAATGAGAGGGCTACAGCTTGGACAACCCCTCCACCGGTCATATTTATTAACATCATATTTAACACTTATTATCATATTTAACACAACAATTGGTCATACTTAACACAACAAATCATCAGTCAACAATCAACAGTCAACAATCAACAGGTCATATTTAACACAACAAATTTTGCTAGTAGTATACAAGTCAGTTTGTTTTTAGTGATCACTTAACATATTGAGTATAGACTTTATGTGGTTTTAAAATCTTTATTGCTAATCGATTTTTGGTTTTTATGTGAAAATGACGTCTTTTGTACCAACAAAGAGTGGACTGGACGCGGCCCAAGCGTTACTAGAACTTGGAGCTTCTAGTTTCGAAAATAAACAAACATGTAAGTTTAAAAATTGAACTACTCAAAATAGATAGTTTTTTATAGTTTATTTTATTTAAAGTTTACATTATGAACATAATAACTAGACATCGGATTATATGCACTATCAAAATGCCAAAATATGTGCTTAAGCGCGTGAGTGAAGCAGCGAGAGGTGTAAGCCCCTTCCTCGCCCCTTCCTTCGGGAGTTGGGACTCGGGTTTAGATTTAGTTCCCTCCCTGAGTTTTTGCGAGGTGGATGTGCGTAAAATGTGCACTATCGACGAAAATGTACCAAAATATGCAATAATAAATATGCAATAAAACTAAATATTTATGTCTATAAATAAATAAATGAATAAAAATATTCCTGATTTTGTCTTTAACTTTCAACCGTTATTTGTATTTTTAATCTGCTTTGAACAGTATAGAGAAACAAAAGATAATATTACAGAGAAAAGGGAAAGATATAAATGAGCGAGTAATTGTCCGCTGTTTACCTGAGTAAGATACAATGAGAGGGCTACAGCTTGGACAACCCCTCCACCGGTCATATATATAAAGTAACACAACAAATTTTTCTAGAAGTATACAAGTCAGTTTGTTTTTAGTGATCACTTAAACATATTGTATAGTATAGAATAGAATTTATGTGGTTTTAAAATCTTTATTGCTAATCGATTTTTGGTTTTTATGTGAAAATGACGTCTTTTGTACCAACGAAGAGTGGACTGGACGCGGCCCAAGCGTTACTAGAAATTGGAGCTTCTAGTTTCGAAAATAAACAAATATGTAAGTTTAAAAATTGAACTACTCAAAATAGATAGTTTTTTATAGTTTATTTTATTTATAGTTTACATTATGAACATAATAACTAGACATCGGATTATATGCACTATCAAAAAGCCAAAATATGCGCTTAAGCGCGTGATTGAAGCAGCGAGAGGTATCAAAATCTTTATTGCTGATCGATTTTTGGTTTGAAAATGACGTATTTTGTACGAACGAAGAGGGAACTGGACGCGGCTCAAGCGTTACTAGAACTTGGAGCTTCTAGTTTCGAAAATTACAAACATGTAAGTTTAAAAATTTAACTACTCAAAATAGATAGTTTTTTTATAGTTTATTTTAATTATAGTTTACATTTTGAACATTATAACTAGACATCGGATTATATGCACTATCAAAATGCCAAAATATGCAGGCAAATATGGACTAAAAAAGGGCAAAATATGCACAGAACATGCACAATCTAAAATATATTTATTATCAGAATTTACGTTTACTTTCCCATAGTAGTAGTAGTGGTATTTTTTTATTATTATTATAACATATATTTGACTTGATTACGATGGGCTTAGATCTATCAAATTTGTCAACTACTTTTTTTATGGATCCTAAATTCTCAGAGAGATCAGCGCGTATTTCACTTACTACGTCTTTGTAGATAGATGACAAGTAGTTTTTTCTACTTGTGGATTCTTTCGGAATAATCTGATTAGTGTAATATTTCTTAAGGAATTTCCGACATACTTCATTTTTAACTGACGGAAAAGAATATTGCAACCAATGAATAACTCACATAAGTCTTTGTTGCATTAATTTTTTTGTTATTTCTAAAAACTTTCATCTGAATTAGAAGACGAATTCTGAGGCAGTAGTAGTTGTCGACTTTAAACATCACAGTGCCTTCAGTCCTTAATTGGCCTAGGTAATTTTTTTATCTGCCATTCATTTTTGTATAAAAATAAATACAGTGAGACAAAAGCAATTGAAGCCTTAATTGTGTATATTAAGCTTTCTGTAAATGATAAATGAATGAATTGTACACAACAAATGGCTGAAGCTACTCAGCGTCGAAGGCTGAAACTTGCTATATGATCACGTAAATGAAGTCTGGGGCTATAACTTGCTTAAGTAGTATATAACGAATGTAAAACATGTATCCATAATATGATTATATAATTATTATTAAAAGTAAGTTCCTAGTTGTAGCAGAATTTAAATGAATAAGCAGCGGGTAGAATACAAAAACGTATAGTGCAATGACTATAATATACAATCTAATTTATATATGTATTTATTAATTTGCGTTACGAGATATGATTTGTGTGCGTTTTTGTTTTGATCAAATACAGACATAAAAAAAAACTTACCATCGGTCCTGTCTTCATCTCCTTTATTGTGTTCATACATAAAGACGACACATTCTTTACTTGATTGTCTTGTCTCTCAAGCATTCCTTTTAATTCTTTCACATAACGCTTATTATCTGTAACGAAAATAGTTATTTATTTAGAAGGAGGGATTTGTAGAAAATTTATAAATTTAGAGTGGACTCTTAAAGCCGCTTTGCGTAATTATAATATCATTACTTTTAGATTTTATTTCTGTAGATCATTTAAATGATTTGCTATTTGTATATATTTCGGTTACCGAAAAATAAAAAATATATATTATGTAGGTAGTTTAATTATCCACATACAGTAGTAATAAGTAGTAATCTCAGTATTCACTCATATTGCTCATATTGTATAAATACATTCATATCTAAAATTTGTCTTACAATATGTAAAAATATATACAACGTTAGTAAGGTGCTATTGAATACCTTCCCATCTTTTATAGATTCAATTCACTTAAAAAGATATATTGTAACTATGGCCTATTTATTTTATTTGTTTATAATTCATAATCGGAAAATCTTACCAGATAAACGGAGAACTTGTGCTTTACGTGAATTATTATGTCTGTCACGACGCAAAATCACTTTTCCCGTGTGCAAATCGCCATCGTGTCGAATTAAACAATCAGAATTCACTATAGCGTAATTAGAAAATAAATTTTCTTCAAAATTATCCATCCACTCAACAAGAAGCCATAAATTTTGATCCATTTTTAAATATTATTAAATTTTATACTAGTCTTCCAAGCGCGGCGAAGAACAAAATCGAAAAGAACGGTAAAACGTCTTTGCGTTACTCAGGTACAGGAATGACAATCCCTAGAAAACGTTTACTATAAAAAACTTCTAACCACCCCCAGCAATTAACAAAATTTTACACCTTAAAAAAATTTTGAATTTATTATATTCTGTTTTTTTACGAATGCATTGTTGTATTAAAAAACAAAAATATTGTGATCAGTTTATATATATATATATATATATATATATATATATATATATATATATATATATATATATATATATATATATATATATATATATATATATATATAAATTTAAAAAAGGAGAAGGTTCTATGTTCGAGCTATATAGCTAGCTATATATGTTTTTGTATATTTCGATTTTGACTTTTACGTTATTTGTAAACCTCAAGAATATTGCCTTTGTACCAAATGAATATTGCCTGTGTAAGAAATCCCAAGAATATTGCCTGTTACCTACATTCAGTAATGGTTAAGAACAGGTTTATGGTAACATTAACTACTTTTCAAGTAATCAATTATCAATTAAGTTTACTTGTGCTTTGTGTGACACCGACTCCAAAAACAATAGATTTAAATAGTTAATAAATATAAATATAATTTTTATTTATTGTGCTTTTATTTTCATTACTATAAAGTAATTATTATATTTTTATGTACTATATTAATATTTTTATTTACTTATAAAAATTAAACAAAATTAAAAAAAATTAATAAAAAATAAAAGTAAGTAAGGAGAGAGCAACTATAAATTTATAAATTTTCTACAAATACCTCCTTGTAAATAAATAACTATTTTCGTTACAGATAACAAGCGTTATGTGAAAGAATTTAAAGGAATGCTTGAGAGACAAGACAATCAAGTTAAGAATATGTCGTCTTTATGTATGAACACAATAAAGGAGATGAAGACAGGATCGATGGTAAGTTTTTTTTTTATGTCTGTATTTGATCAAAACAAAAACGCACACAAATCATATCTCGTAACGCAAATTAATAAATACATATATAAATTAGATTGCATATTATAGTCATTGCAATATACGTTTTTATATTCTACCCGCGGCTTATTCATTTAAATTCTGCAACAACTAGGAACTTACTTTTAATAATAATTATATAATCATATTATGGATACATGCCCACATGTTTTACATTCGTTACATACAACTTAAGCAAGTTATAGCCCCAGACTTCATTTACGTGATCATATAGCGAGTTTCAGCCTTCGACGCTGAGTAGCTTCAGCCATTTGTTGTGTGCAAATCATTCATTTATCATTTACTTACTACAGAAAGCTTAATATACACAATTATATTTAATCTTTAACTGCCTTTTTATTTTAAAACAATATTTTTTCCATAATAGTGTTGGGAGCGTTTTAATTGCCACTTTAATCATTACGTCCCCACTTACGTTACAAGTAGCGACCCGTTCGCGGTTTCGCGGATTGGACATGGTATTTACTTTAATGAATACATCTTTTTTTAAAATAACAGTCTAAGCTACACCTTATTATATCAACTAAATGTCAGTGGAAGTCCCGTAAAAATCAGTGCAGCAGTTTCAGAGAGTAGCCGGAACAAACAGACAGAGAAAAAAAATTAATTATTAGTATAGATTAACTTTTTATTAACTTCATTTATAATAATTAAAGTATTGAAATATACAACAAAGTTTTTTATATGCCATAGCACACTATAGTTCTTTTATTTATTTTATATAGTTTTATCTATGTTTATATATATATATATATAAGTATATATATATATATATATATATATATATATATATATATATATATATATATATATATATATATATATATATATATATATATATATATATATATATATATATATATATATATATATATATATATATATTAAATTCTTGTTTGTTACACCGTAACCCTATCTTAATTTGCTACTCCATTTGCCCTAAGGTTGCCTGACAGAGAGGCTTATTTGAACAATCAGGTCTTTTGTACATATATTTGGTTTTTAAAGAAAAGTCTCTTTTATTAATTAATTTTTTCAGCTCTATGGTACCAACCAACATACGGCCTTCCCCAGTGCTCCGAAGATGCTGCACGCCCGAGATGAATCTGACTCTAGTGACAGTAATATTGTACCTGAAGTAAGAACATACTATATATTTTTTATATAAAATGAGAATACTAGAATACTTATTGTTGACATACTTAATGATTTTTGAAGTTGTACTTCTTTGAGGTGAGGTGCATATGGGTAATTTTTTTACGGATGAAGCACGACATGAAAATGTGATACGTTTTTGTTCAAGAAGAGGGAGAGATCAATAGAGAAAGAGAGAGAAAAAATATACAATTGGTGTATTCGTTTAGTAGTTAAATATTAGATATTCTGCGATGTATTAAGAATAGAAACAATATGCAAAAGAAAGTTAAGAGTAACCCAGACAATGAAATTCTATTAATTGCCTATAAAAGATATCGTACTCACTGCAGTAACTTAATAAAAAAGGTAAACGCAAATATGATAGAGGACAATTACTTTCATCGACTAAAAATGTGAAGAGGCATTGGAATAAAATTAGAACAATAGCCCCTTTGAAGCCTTCAAAAACTACCAATAATGGGCTTCTCAGCATAAAATCGTCGCCTTTAGATTCTGTTAACTACATTAACAATTAATTTGCCAATATCGGAAAACATCTAGCCGAAAATATACTTCTTAACTTCCCTCAGGCAGCTAAGCCTCCATCTTTTATGAAATCAACATTGTTTTCTTTTGCTCTGCTTGAGACAGATACCGAGGAAGTGGAATCTGTTATTATGAATTTAAAGTCTGACAGTGCCCCTGGATGGGATAACATTACAACAACTTTTTTAAAACTAGCTCGACATATGCTCATTCCAACTATTTGTCACCTAGTGTGTGTATTGTCTGCAGAAAAGGGACTTGCAAAAATATACTACTGGCTCAATTGTAACTTACTTACTATTAACATAGATAAAACAAACTACATGTGCTTCACTATTAATAACAGAACTCAGCCTGAAAACAATTTTAATATCGAGCTGCATAACTGTCTGTATGATGGCTCTAATATTTGTGATTGTGCTCCATCGATTCTGAGTAGAGTATCTACTACCAAATATCTTGGTATTATACTGGATCAACGATTATCTTGGCACCCACATATAGATTTTACCAGTTCCAGAATTCGCAAGCTTATCTGGATATTTAAAATTCTAAGACACGTGACAAATAAAAAACTGTTAACTCAAATTTATATCACCCTAGCGCAATCAATACTAGGATATTGTATCCCTATATGGGGTACATCTAAAATAAAATTCCTCTAATTAGAAAGAGCACAGAGATCCTTGTTAAAGGTTATGTTTTTTAAGCCTTTTAGATTCCCTACTGACAGAATTTATAATTATTGCCAATTGTTAACCGTTCGAAAGCTATATATATTGCAGAGTATCTTAACAGTGCATAGAATCACTGCGAGATATGAGCAGTTTTAGTTTGCCAAAGCAGTTTCGTTTCTGACATTACTTCCGATTCTAACAATTTTTTTTTTTAATTTTTGTTTGTGTCTTCACAGATTAGCTATGACCCTCATCTAACGAGATCTACTATCAGACACGATAATCTGCTGCGATGCAACGAGTTAAAGCTCGATGAGCAAATGAGTAAAATACTAAGAGAAAAATCATTTTTTCCTCAGGGTAGACCATTCAGTAGCACACCATTACCGGATAGATTGCTTGGAAGAGCCAAAACAATGTGTGATAAAGCCACTCAAACTGATGCACCTCCGCCAACTCAGCTGGAGAAACTACAACAAGTAAATTTTTTTCTCAGAAAGATACACAGTCAATTTGCAGCTTTTATTTCTGAAAAAAAGGAAACACAGAGCCATGCTCTAGTGGAAAGGAGCTCGTATAGACATGAAATATCCGATTATGTTGAACCTCAAGTTCAAGATATTGACTATGATGGAAGACCAAATAGGATAAAAATAAGAAGAGTATCAGCACAGACTACTAACAACGTAATGCCGGCGGATAATAGTTATCTGGTTTGTATTTTTACGAATTCAAATTATATTTTAGCTCTTTCACATTTATAGCAAGTTTAAAAATAGAACATTAAAAACTAAATTTGAAATTAATATTAAAGGTATCGATTCGAAATGGCAACGCTACTATTCCAACAAGGATCTTAGAAGACATCGACTGGTCTTCTCATACCACAGCAACACGGCAGTTATTACAAGCTGTTGTTCCAAGACGGTATGTATAAAAAAATGTTATTTAAATATAAATATTCATTGATAATTTTAGATTACAAAGAAAATATTTTTATTCGTATTTCTTTTATAGACATGCTTGATTATTGTGTTGAATACTAAAGTAACTTTTCGTTATATAGGAAATTTTAATAAATTTCAATTTTAATTATAGGGTCTTAGCCACTCATTCATTAACTGGAAAACAATCACCAGCTTTTGTGAACAAACCGCCAAAGAAACAGTTGGATAGGAAGCTGGTTCAAGACATCGTTGACACTGTTTCCGAGAGATGTGGTGTCCCTCAACGAATTGTAAGGTAGGTAATTGTATTTTAAATTCATATTATGTCACTAAATTTATCAAATATTTTATTAAACTTATTTATAAAACAAATTGTTTTAGTTGTTTTTTTTTTGTTTTTGACACGTATTCAAACTGTTGGACTTGTTTGTTTTTTAATAAAAAAACACTTACAGAGCTTCAATAACAACAAAATGTACTGATGAGGCCAAATTATACCGTAATCGACAGCGTTTCAAGAAAATGCGTGAATAACAAAATCAAGAAAACTTGCCTCCGTTGTCAGGATCATCAGAATCTACCAATCTTGAGGATGAAAATTAAACATAACGAATATTTAAGATATTCGGTTTAATACATACTTTGTATTTTTTAGTATGGTGTTTCAGTAGTCAATAGAAAATATACTTAACTAGAAATTATGATAATAATGACTAATATCAACTAATAAACTCAATACTCAGTTACGTTATTTTTATATTGATTATTGACTTTTTAACAATTGTATATTAATAAATGTGATAAATACTTGTATGCATAACGGATGCCATACCTATTTGACATACCAATATTCTTAATAAATTCCTGATGATAAAGATAAAATAATTTTTATTTTAAATCACTTTCTTATATTTCAACTACATTTTATTTTTAATTTTTTGTTACATTCAAAGGAAAGCTTAAAATAATAAAAATACTTATCCGGTACCTAGATAATTTTTTTAAGATTTAAATTATCATTAATATTTTGATATATTTGATATTAATGATATTATTAGATATGCGGTATACCTTTGCAGTAATAGTGTCTATATTTGCAATAGCCGGAAAATGAGAAACACACAGGATGGCTTGGTAGCTGTAACCAAATAAAATGATTGTTACCAGCATATCCTGCATGAAATAAATACCATTGTAAAATTGATATACAAAAGAGCAACTGATGAGTTTCTTGCTGGTAGTGTTATATTCATAAAACGAGTCAAAGGAGCTGAGCTGAATAGAGAATATTCGGAATTTGAGTAACTGATCCTGTTCAGAGTTATATATAGAATGATTAAGACCTTTAACTTTTTAAATTGACATAACACGCACATTACACTAAACCTCTTTTGATAAAGCACCATTTTCGTATTTAATATACTTTAGTTGCTTAGTAATTCCACATAAAATATTCCAGACCTTTTATTTGTATATAGCAAACGAAAAATACTTATCACATCAAATGACCTTGCTTTGTTCAGTTGAATATAAGCATTTTAATATAAGCATTTTAATTAACAAAATGTGGCATAAGCCTTGAAGTTTAGTATAGACGTCGAGTAGTACTCCATTTCAAATGAAATCCCAAAAGCCTGATGTAACATTATTAATTTTAAGTACTGAATATTCAATATTCAAAATCAATAATGAAGTCACAACAATTTTATCCAGTACCGTGGGGGAAATACATGTAATAAAGATTTGTTTAGAATATTATTAGTTATTAGTTATAATTAAGTAGGATGGAACCTGATCGCCCACCTGATCCTCCCGACCCTGGGGGTCATCCAATTTTTAGAAAAAGGCAAGGTGAGGAAACATTTTCTAGTCAAGAAAATGTTAAAAAAGTTATAATAAATCCTTCCGCTACAGCTACTTCGTCCATCCAAAATGTCTAGATTCACTACATTAGATGTCATGTCATGATTCACTACACATACATTAGTTCAGACAAAGGACCGTTTATAGTATATGTGTCTAGAGAAACTCCTGATCCCTCTGCAGGAACCTCCATAAGGGCCATCAAGTTTGGTCAATTTTTGCATACACACAAAATTACTGATATTGTCAATGATGGAGTAAAAAATGTAGGTCGCAATAAAATCAGCGTCCAGTTTACATCTGCTGAAGCAGCTAATAAATTTTTTATTAACTCTGTCCTTAGTCTTTGTAAATATGTTTGTGTTATCCCAACATTTAATATTATAAGGACGGGAATTGTAAAAGGAGTTCCCGTTGAATGGTCGCTGGAAGAGTTTGTTGGCTCATTGGAATTTCCCTCTGCTTGTGGTGAAGTAATAAAAGCAAGAAGAATGAATAGGAAGAATATAAGGGAGGGTGTAGTTACATGGGTTCCGACTCAGTCAGTAGTAATTATATTTCGTGGTCAACAATTGCCTGAAAGAGTCTTTTCATATGTCCTTCAAGTAGAACTATATAAGTATCCAACAATCCAATGCCTTAATTGCTGTCGTTTCGGCCATGTTAAAGCACAGTGTCGATCAATGCCAAGGTGCTACAAGTGCTCCCAGTCCCATTCTGGTGATACATGTGACACCCGAAAAAAAATTTTAACTTGCATCCATTGCACTTCCAAACATTTTGCCACTGATAAGGGGTGCCCTGAATTTATTAGACAGCGAATATCAAAGCCATTATGTCGCAAGAGTGTATCTCTTATATGGAAGCTTCCACCCGTTTCCCAACAGTCCAACGTTCCTATGCGGATATCGCTAAGGAAATGTTTACTCCTCCTGTATTCACAAACACCCAGATCCCGCAAAGTAAAGTCCCTGCTAGTCCTACCTAGTCTTATTGTAAGACAGTTTTCCAAGTTCCTCGTCCCCGAGCTCCTTTGGCGAAGGGATATGATAGACAAGCTCACCAATCTATTATTAATAATTGTTCCTTTCCAATGCTTAATCGGGGTTCAGATGGTTCAACAGAATAACGAAATGATTTGTTAGTTGCTCTGACTGAGACCTTGGTGAGCATAATGTCAAGCGCTGATGAATTTCCTATACCGTCCAACGTTGCCCAAAACTTACTCAAAATATTCCAAATCCTAAACAATGGCGCCACTAAGCTTCCTGCAGTGGAATAGTTGTAGTGTTCGTGCTAAAAAGCATCCTGTCATTATTGTCCTCTCGGAAACATGGCTGGTGCCAGACTACCCGTTTCTCTCAGGGTCTCAGGGGTCTCAGGTTTCGCCTGTGTAAGGGAGGACAGAAGTGACGGGTTTGGAGGTAGTGCTATCCTCATCCAGTACTCCTTTCCTTATTCCCGTATCCCTCTTCCGTCTCACAGCCAACAGATTAACGCTGTCGCTGTGAGGGCCTTTGGTATTTCTTTCCTTTCTGTATATATCCCTCATCCTTTCTCTTCCCTATCCCTATACTAGTCCTGGGGGACTTTAACACTCATCACACTCTGTAGGGGTGTTATTACTGTGATGGATTTTCTCCTTCGTTGGTGGACTTAATTGACGGTGTTAATCTCTGCATTCTCAATGATGGTTCACCGACTCGTAGGGTTAACCCTAATCAGAATCCTAGGACTGCAGTTGACCTTTCATTATCTTCTCCGTGTATTGCTTCCCAATTATCATGGTCTGTTCTTCCTTCTACCCATGGTAGTGATTATTTTCCTATCCTCCTTTCTATGTATAATAGAAGAAAAAGGAAGAACTGAAGAAGTCAGCTCTTCCTTTTTCTATCCCCAATACCTGGAAATATCAGATTATTATACCTATCCTCAAACCTGGCAAAAGTCCCTCTAAACCTAATTCCTATAGACCCATTGCTTTAGCATCTACATTGTCAAAGATTGTTGATCGACTTTTGAAAAATCGTTTGGAGTGGATAGTGAAAAGTAGAAGCATCTTAGCGCTAGTACTATTGATAGTCTCAGCATTTTTAACACAGACATAGAATATTCCCATACGGATAACAGAAAATGTTAAGTTCTCAGGCATGCTACTCGACAAAAGACTAAACGGAATTGCTCATACTGAATATATCAGTCAGAAATGTGAAAAAGGCATTATTGCTCTAAGAGCTGTGTCTGGTGTGTGGTGGGGTGTCAAAAACTGCTGTACAATGCTATCATCCGTAGCCATATTGACTACGGGTTATTTATTTTGGACCCCTTTAATAGCTACAGAAAAAATTAATCGTATACAACATAAATGTCTACGGATTATTATAGGTGCAATGAGGTCTACTCAGACTAACGCACTACAAGTGGAGTGTGTGGACCCGCCTTTCCCTATCCGTCGACAATTTCTTTCCGATAAATTTGTATGTAAAATGTTACAGCTTCCCATCCATTGAGGTCTAAATTATATAAATTAGCCGATCTTATTCCACGTGCCAAGCCTTTACCCTACTTGCTAGATAGCTTCCTTAGACTAACCTCCCTCCCCCACCCCTTGTCCTCCTTCCCATCAAACCGTATTACGTAATTAACAAATTATTCCGTACACCTTATAATGCTCTTGTCCATTGCCCTCGTGTCATTACAAATCTTGGCCTAACTAAGTTTAATTATTAGTTTAATTACCTAAGTTTAATTAAGAATT